>JAVHNF010066764.1:1369-14207 GCA_034783455.1 Micropsitta finschii | reverse complement strand
GTGTATTAACATATAACCATTTCTAAAATTAAATAATTGCAAAGAAACAGTGATGCCTACTGAGACTGAGAACGCCATGCTACCAAAAATTAGAGGCAATTATAATGTATATGTAAAGACCACAGCATTCTGAGCATTAAATCACCTTTAATTATGTTTTCTGGATTTGTAACACTGACATTTGAATTCCTAATACTACACTGACATACCGCGTTAAATCAAATACACCAACAACTCTGTTCTGAATCACCTTGAAGGCTTGCAAAACAGAGCTGTGTTTGAACACATTTATCTTTTTCCTTATGCTCTTTCAGTTATTCAGCAAGACAACAATGTATACTTCTGGAGTCATAATTGGTCACCAGAGCAACAGCTCGGATGCCAAAAAGCAGGAATTCAACTCAACTGCGCAGGGTGGCAGGGAGAGAAAGGTGATCACAATGCCTCCCATTGTAGCCTTGCTCCTGCAACCCTGCCCCACCATCAACTACAAGTCACTCGTGCTGAATCCAAAATGAATAACTGGGAAAGTGACTGAAAATGAGACTTTATTTTCTTTTAACTTCTGTTCCTCATACTAATGGCCTTTCACAGGGTCTGGGCATTAATCTTGGGCAGTAACAAGAGAGGTGCGCGGGATCCCTGGCTCCGTTTTCCCGTCTCCAAGGGAGGCGAAAAAATATAATTAAAAAATTCTTCTTCAATCAATTCTCTTGAATTTGTCAATTTTCAATTTATTACCAACCCTTTGAGAAGGAGATTTGCACCACACTTAGCGCACAGTCCCGACAGCACATCCCGAGTTCCTTCCTCACACGGAAAACCAGACATTTACATACCAGAGGCCTTTTCTCACGTTGTCAGCTAACTGTGGCCATATGAACGCTGAAAAAAAATACCCACTCCACATAATTTTGTTCCTTAACCCCTTACAAAGAGCTCAGGTTTATTTCCAGGTGACAGTCTACTATAAGAGGACTGAGAGGGTGTATTTTTTTTCAGGTCCTTTCCCTCTATTTAGTGATGCCCTTTCCTTCCTGTACTTCAAGGCAGCCAGTTTATCAGGTTTCAAAAACCAGCTAAGAAAGGTTAAATTGAGACATTTTCCTTGCTTGTCTCCTCTGTTTAAAAGGTGTTACATTACTCCCTTCACAGTTTGCAGTACAAACACTGCAGCTGCTAAATAAATACCTATTTATGCACATACACACATTATTAGAAATATTTATGCTAATTCAATTGTGACAAAGAAATCCTGTCCCAGCCAGCCTGCGGGTTGCCTGCAGTTCAGCTGCTGCAGAAGCATCTCAGCACTGGCAAGCCCTGGGATGAGGATAGGGATGTTTCACCAGCACGTTTTCATGCATGCATAGAATCACAGAATCATAGGATAGTTAGGGTTGGAAACGACCATAAGATCATCAAGTTCCAACCCCCCTGGGCCAATCTCCCCTAAGCCCCAGCACACTTGGACCACCCCAGTGCCTAAGCACTGATTACCCTTCTCCATCAAACCCTTCTGCACCACTCTGATGCTAATGCTAGAGAGTAACGAAGGATGAAGGGAAACAGCACTGCAAGGGCAAAGCTTCCTTCCAGGTAGGGGTTGGCAGCAAGCTGGGCATGCAAAGATGAGACCAGAATGGCAGGATGGGGAGCACTAGCACCAGGGACCTGCCAACCTCATAGCCCTGCTGGCAGTTTTTGCAGCTGCGCCAGGCACAGTGGATCAGACCACAGGTATGGAGTTGCTAAGGATACCATGGAGATACAGTCAGCAGAGGAATAGTGGAAACACTTCTCTCCTCTGGACACAGCTTCATGAAAGGGTCCTAGCACAAGAGATTTTCACTTTGAAAACCTCCAAGCAGCTCCCAGCTGCTGCTTTTAAACCTGCAACTGCCACGTGTCAACACATTTCCTCCAATTGCCACCCGTAACAAGGGGACTGCAGACACACAGCATCAAATGCCAGAGCAGCAGAAAGCTTCTGCTGCAACATTTCCAATCACGAGATTAAGAAAGATGGTTTGTCACAAAGTGACCAGCATTAACCCCGGTGGACACAGAAATATCAAGCATTAAGGAACAGTACAAAGAATTAAGGGTCAGTCCTGAAGGATTTCAGGAGTGAATTGCTCAGTTTTCCCTCTTTGAGGTTTCTACAGCTGGATACATATTGAAAGCACGTGGTCTTACTAGCAGAGCAAGGCAAAAAGCAAAGTCTATTTAAAATATCCATAACATGTCTAGAGAAGTCTTGGCATGCACTGCAGGGAAAAGGCAGGCCAGGTCAGGATTTCTGAAGTTTTTCTCTTTGGGATCACCTGAGTAAGATGAGAGTTTTACCTACATAGATAAAATAACAAGGCATTACCTCACCACCTGAGTAATGCTTAATAAAAGATTTGATTTGACCTCATTATAACTGCACTGGAGAAAGGCACAACAACATTGCTAAATAACAAAACAGTTAACACTAGCACTCGTTGGCATGCTTCATCCATATCTGCCGCCCTGAACACCTCACAGTCTGCAAATGGGATGGTTTTATTGTTTTTAAATACATAGAGGCACGTATTCCTTAATTACACTTTAAACCAAGAACAAAGGTCACGCATAGACTCTTAGCAAGAGGCAACCATCCAGTCACTGTATGTTCTGTAAACAACCCCCATCATTTCAACAATTACCAGTAGACCTTTAGACTTACGCATCTCTTGGCCCCTTCATAATGGAAAAACATCATTAAAACAGATTAAAACTGCTATTCCAGTCACACCGCTTATCTAATGCTTGAAGAAAATTTGTACCTGCAATTCTCTCCTTCAAAACAAATGATAAAAATTGACTGTTACTTTAGATTCTTTATCTTAGAAGAAAATATTCTTTCTAATCAGACACTACTAAAAATCTAGTCTCTCTTCTATTAAAACTATGTATTTGCATAATCACAAAACTGTTTCAAAGAAGCATTTTTAGGCTGGATAAACACCGCAGTCGTGTGTTCAGATACACTGAATTAGATGAAATAACTTTAACAAAAACGTACATGAAGTACATTTTCACAATTAACAGCTGCTTTATCTCTTTTTTTGTAAGATGACATTTAAGCTATATGCACGTATCAGAGCCCTTTATCTTCCAATGCCATTTTCCCCTGGAGCATTCCTGTCTTACTTCAATAAAATATCAGCACACAAGGGCTTGAAACCAGCTCTACCTGCAGCAGAGACAACTCCCAGACTATCAATTTGTAAAAGCATTGGAAAAGCAGCAAGAACAATATTGACAGATGGGCTCTCCCACACTTCCACTGCAAAAGCCTCTGCTCTGGCACCTCCTTCCCCACAAATTAATCTTTGGGGAGCTGATGGATAATGATCCATTGCAGCCTTTCAGGCCTCAAAAAAGCAGACATGGGGTATTTCAGGATTTAGGTGGGGTTCTTCTCGTCAGTCCATCCGTGTCCATCCCATTCCTCCCACCCCATGCCCTCCCTTTAAACTTTGACTCCTGCTTTCAGGAAAAGATAAATTTAGCCATCAGCACAATCCACTTCTCTCTCTAGAAAGCCAACAAGATTTGGGGAGTTTACGTAATGTATCAGATGTCCAGAGCTGCTTCCAATCCATGGGCAATGCTCATCCCCAGCCAGCAGTTGGGGTGTTAAGCTATTGAAGCTTTGGCATGTCTGGGGACCACAGCACCACCAAGCCTATGCTTCTTGTTTTAAATTACTTTCATCTCATTTGCACTCCCTCTTTATATCTGAGCTAACAGACAATACCTTCAGGTCTTCTGGCAAAGAGGCCCTGCTATAGCAGTATAAAATTAAAGACAGAAGTAAACCAGTAAAATACCAACTCAGTGCAACAGGGTATTGGCTGTCCTACTTCCACTTCCCAGGAGGAAGCCAGGGATGCACTCAGGGAACAGATCCATCCACTCCCACTTTATCTCTGGACTGCGGTTTTAACCTTGAGCCTGCATTTAAAATGAGGGCTTGTATGAAACAGCAGCGGGCACTCCCAAGCTCAGGATACCAGTGTCCTCAACAGCAGAAGGTGCATCAGGTCTGTTGTCATTAACAGGCGTGTTTAATTACTGCTGTTACTGGCAACCAGGGAAGGGCTGCAAGGCACCTATTCTTCAAAGAGAAAAGTTAGCACAGGGCAGCACAGATCACTTCAGCAACTGTAAATACTTTGCCATCTGCAGAGTCACTGGAATTAAAACAACAGTTTTGAGAATGCTCTGTTATTCCTCCCTGACTGCACCACGTACACTGGCACCTCTGCTGAGTGTATCTCCACGGTATCCTCAGCAACTCCATACCTGTGGTCTGGCCCACAGGCCGCACAAAATAAACACAAAGAAATCTAGGCAGAGGCACACTCATGGGTGGAGTGCACAGCACATCTATACATGAAAACAAACAATACTTCAACCAACTGTTATTTTTATCCCTATGCAAACAGTAGCACACAGAGAAAGTAAATCTCCTGTCCTGCTCTTGCTGTAGAACTACAAGAGCAGAATCATTTAGCACTGCAAAGGAAAATAAATTTCTGAAGAGCCCAGCTGAAAACCCAGTTCCCACACCAAAGACTGGGCTGAAGCAAACCGGAGTGTAAGATACTCAGCCGTGCAAAGGGCTCCCGTGGATACGATGATTTCCCATCAATTAGACCACTGTAAAATGGACACAGCAGCCAACAACTGCTCTGACTCATGAAGCAAGTGAGGGTTTGAAATCTGCACCGGATCTCTAGGCAGTGCTAGGGACATGATAGCTGCCATAGCCACAGCTCCAGGGATATCCAGAGGGCTAAGAGCTCCTGGGCTGCCCAGGGGAGCCACACTCCAGTGCCAAAAACAAGCTGATGTGCTGGAAAACTGAAATTCAGAGACTCTCTCCTGTTTCAGAACAGAGACCATGGGTTTCTCCCTTCACTGGACTCATGACTTGCTGTGTTCAGCTTTTCAAAGGATGAGGACAGCTCCCAACTTCCACACAAAAAAGTTAAACAGATCTTCTGTGCTTCAAAGCAGGCAGTTAAGCTACAAAGAGTTATTCATTCACCACAGTCCCTAGCCATTGCCATTCCTGTAACAGCGTGATACCCAACTAACACATACAGACACCAATGTGTGTTAATTTAATCCACGGGTCCCTTTGCTCCTGGATAAAGAACCAACCTTAACCCCATGATGCTGCTGCAGTGACAAGAAAAGCTCCAGAGGAGCAATGGAAATAACTTGTTCCTCCACCTGAAAGCACCCATAATTAGGAAGTGATGGATGTCGCTAGTAAAAGTGAGTGATGTTTTTCAGGAGCTCTCTCATCTGTAACTGCACTGTTTTCAGATAAAATAACCCTTTCTGTCAGGCAGTGTCAGGAATGTCTACAGCCAATCAGTCACTCTGCTATCCAGCAAAAAAATACAACGTTCTTGTCATGATTCTATAACATCTGCAGCGTATCTTGTATCAGCCCTTCTTCTCTGTGTACCACATCAGTGTGGGTCTCCAGCTCCAGCAACACCAATAATTTGTGCTCTTGAGATAGACAGTTGAAACTTCCAAGAAACTCCCAACCCCAATGCATGTGAAACAGAATTTTGTTTGAACCAAACACCTCTGACAACAATATAAAATAGTATTTGCCACTCGAGTTAGTGGCTATCAAGTAAAACTTGGGAGAAAGACCCGCCTGTCACTCCTGCATGCCGGCCAGCAAAGCAGAACCACCGCAACAAACAGCTTGGAGGAAAGTCAACAAGATAAGCAGGATCATTTCAAACTAGCACACCATAAAATTTCTCACTGTAGCAGCTTCATTTACAAGACTTTAACAAACATTAAACAAAGAGAACAAATATCTAACACAATTAACCTAGATTACACATATGGGCTAACGTCTCCATGCCACTGTGCAAGTGCCAGGAGAGGCTGTCCCACCAGGGAGGATGGAGCAGCACCATACAGACTGTCACAGCTATCGTGGGAAATAACCCCTCGACTCCTGCACCTCTGAATCAGGTGGCCTTGTCAGCTTAATGGCACTGCTTTAAAACCACAACAAAACAAAAAACCCCATCACCATGATTAAGGAGATGGGGACAGATGTGCAAGAGGGACCATTAGTCTTTGGGAATGCTTTATGTGGTCACCTGTCAAGCAGCCTAGCTATGTTTTTAAGTGATTAAATCAGACCTCAACAGAAATCTAAGTGTTGATTTCTCAATATTCTAACTCAGAAAAACATGTACACTGAACTGTTGCTAAGGTTCATGCAACAGACCAGCACTCCGAATGGCAACACACTTCCCTTTCTAGAAGTTACCTTACAAAACTTAGTGGAGCTTGAGAGAGAGTTAACATTTCATTAAGAGCTATTCTTGATCTTTAAACACAGCCAATGTATATTAATATTTAACCACTGCATGTTAGAGATTGCATATCACTATTACAAGCTCATAGTTATTAACTTTCGCAAAACACTAAGACGAAATAGATGCTGAAGTCACTGATCACATGTTTTCTGTTTATTGTGATGGGAAATAGTCAGCTTTTCTGATTAGGTACATATTTATCATATGACAAGACAGCAACCTCCTTCAAGCACCCAATCCAATCCATGTGCTTGATGCAAAGGTTTTTTAAAGGCTATGAACTTAAGTACCTGTATCCTAGAAAACAGACTGGTGCTTCTAACAAAAGAAAACGCTGAAGCACTGAAGAAATTTAAACATTTGATTACAGTGTTTCCTCTTGAAGCCTGATTGAGAAAACAAATGGTTTTGTGTTAAGAGACACTACGCAAAGGGAAGCAATCTCAGTAATACCTGGCCCTTCTAAACCGTTGATTAACATTACCTGGAGGATCACTGCCACTGACCCAAGAGACCTACCATTCAAAAAATTCATCCTCTAAACAAAAGGAGGATGGAAGCAGTTTATTGAACCTCAGAACACAGCAGGTGGGAAGGGACCTCTGCAGGTCCCTAGTTCAAATGCCTGCTGAAAGCAGGGCCACCTCTGCAGTCAGGCTGTGCTGTCCAGAGCCTCGTGCAGTTGATTTTCAAGTACCTCCGAGGACAGAAGTGCCACAAACTCTTTGGGCCCTTGGTTCCAGTGCTCTGCACTTCCCTCGCTGCATTCTGTGAACTTTGCCTCTTTTCCCTTCTCTCTGCTCCCCCAGGAAGAGTAAGGCACCACCATCACTCCAGCCATCCAGTCAGGGTATGTGGCTATGGTCAGACAAGCTCAGACAACACTGCTCCCTTGGCCCTCATTCACACCCCTCCTGCTCCAGTCCCTGGTCAGTCACACAGCTCTCTGCCACATCCACTCCAGTGTTTAGCACCTTTCTTGATTGGTTGATGCCTTTCTCATATTTGTGGTCACCAGTGGGATCCAAGTTACAGCTTTACCATACACTGGGAGGACCTCTTCTCCATCCCTTGGTCGAGACAGCAACTGACCGCTCGGTCTCCTCATCTGCAGGCTGCCATGACCCAGCATTATGGCTTTCACCCAGGGGCGGGTGGAGGTCTGGATGTCAGTTGTCGTTATATGATAGCCATGTACAATACCCAGAGAGGCACCGTGTGGATCAGAGGTCAGGGATGGAGCTGCAGATCAGTTGGTGAAAGAATTTGGTTGTTGTGGAAACAGCTTAAAGCAGGGTCCAATGCGAGTTACAGTAGCTGGGTTTTGGCTGGGCCTCATGTTATTCTCCAGATTTCAGGAGGCAGAGAAGATTGGAGAGTTGGTCAGGAATATTTCACACAATGTCAAACAGCTCTTGTCAGGTTTGCTCCTTTGTTTTCAGAAAGGCAGGGTGGTGTTTTGGAGAACATTTACTATTGTGGCACTGCTAGACTGGTTTTACAGACAGGAGACATGGAGAAGGGTTTATCTTGTCCCATTCATCGAGGATGTCCCAAATCCCTGTTTTCCAGGTGTGTGTTGGGCTGTCCAACCACTCCAGCTTGTGTGTTCAGTGGTCCTGCCAGATCAGCACTTCACTGAAGTTCTCCGTAATGTATTCACAAAAAGTGATAAAACATTCCATGAGAGGCCTCAAGGAATGATTAGTTTAATCTTCAATTAGTTCCCGCTGAGACTTGATGAGAAATCGTTTGAAAAGGTATGCATGAGCTTTAATACAGTCTGCCTGTCCGGTTATCAGGAAGCACAGTGTGCAGAGAAGGAAGATGTTGCAAGTGGGGAAAACCAGGACGCTAGCCCTGAATATTTTAGACTGCTGCCTGTGGTAAGTTTTTGGTTTGCTTGAGTGGCTTCAGCCACTGGGTTTTGCTACGGGGCATTAAGGACAGCATGGGGAGGTCGGTGCAAACAGTATGTTCAAGCATGCAAGCCATCACTGTTGGATTAAGGTTGCAGTGTATTAGCTAGCAGAGAATATTTTCATTTACATGGCTAGTGAGGTGCTGACAAGAAGCAGTCGTACTTGTTCTTGTTGCTTTTTGTTTGCACAGCAAATGAAAAACACTGGGCACTTCAATGAAAGAGAATGAGATACTGTGTTGTGAACTGGCTTGGGTTTTTAAAATGGTTTGGGGTTGTCTTTGCAATTAGATAGTGGGTCCTCGTTGCTTTGTGTAGAAGGTCTCTGGTCCCAGTCTGATTTGATCTTTATGGAGCAGTGGTGCATAAGGTGGAACATGATACTCCAAATAGTATTTCTCTGATGCTCTGTAGAGTGGCTTTACAGTTTTTCTACCTGTTTCTGAAAGGGTTCATATTACATTTGCCTTTTCCAAGCTTACAGGAGTCCATAACTCCCATTTATTCAATACTGTTTTGATACATCTAGAAGAATGAGTAGAGTGGAGACAGAGGAAATACTGTTATCCACTAGCTGCAAAACTTGCCTAAGGGACTTTACATTGTTTTTCCATAGTCTGTGAGTTTCCTACATGTGTTTTATGACGAAGTATAGGTGCTAAGGGCCATGCAACTGCCATAGACCAAAGTGTTCTGAAGCTGCAAGGGAAAAATACTGTTGAATAAGAAGGCAACTGGGGGTAAATTAACCATAGTGGGAATTCAGCATCTAATTCTCCCCTGCACTGCAGATACAGTGACTAAAGAGGAACAATTTCTTCAATCCCAGAATAAAGTGTAGTGAAGAAATACTGAAGGAATTTAATATGCCAGAACTAGATCAATGGTTGCTTTAATATGGCTTCGTGACAGGTTTCTGCTTAGTTTCTACCTAGAAGCTAAACTAGGAAAGAAAAGCTTCCTTTACAGTTCCTTAATACCAAATGTCTGTGTAATGAAGAAATGGAGCAGTTACATTAAAGTGAGAAAAGTATTGAATGAGGATTTGTCCCAAATTTAAATGTCCATCACTATGAAACTATGTCATCTGTTACAAGAGCCAAAGGAACTTTCACAGTCATTTTGCTCATCTTATTCAGGATGGTTCTTTTTGTCTGTCTAAAGTGTTGTACTAAAGCCTCAAGGAAGAGTTATAGTCTCAATTATTCCTTCTGCATTGCTCCCATATTTGTACTGAGTCCTCAGAGAAGGGTGACCACTAGTAATTAATCTTTCCCTAGTTTCTCTGAGCAAAAGTACCAAACTTGCAAACAAGGAGACAGTTTCCTATTTTAAATGTCTCTGCTACTGTCTAGAATTTTTATTACTTTAGTTACAAGAATGAAGTCCAAACAGTTACTCTGGAATCTGGTAGTTTGGGTTTTGAAATGTAACAGGCAGAGTTCCTGTGCTGGTTCTGTCCATTAGTCACCAAGATCCATCATTTTAATAAATCACATGGTAATACAGATTTCAGATTAATGGTCCTGATACCTTCTGCAGTAATTATTGAAACTAGAACTAGAAATATGCTGCTTAACCACTGTTTGACAGTTATCACTAATGATTATTTTATGCTGTTTATTTGCATTGACCTAGTTTCTCTGAACATATTATCCCCAGGGTGAGGTGAGCATAAGAAGATTTGGATAGTAAGTCCAAAACGCAAGTATCGGGTAAATTGACTTACATTGTTCATATTTCCTTCATCTCCCATGTTAAGGGTCATTCCATAGCCTACATGCTGTTTAATTGCTGATAGGTAATACCAGTGTGAAACCATAATTAGTTGATTTTATGCTTGTGGGGGATTTGCATCCTGTAGGGCGTATATGTTTCTTTTTAAACAGTTTGAGATCCATTTTCATCCCTGCGTTCATTCTCCCACTTCAACAGTTGCTCAGAAATATCAACCAGTTCATCCTTGGAAAAGGTTATCTCATTTGAATCTTCTTTCCCATTTAGACTTCAAGAGGCACCTGGAGGCACCAAACAGAGCTCACATTCATCTGAGCTGCAATTATAGTCCAGAATCACTGTCAAGGCTATGCTGAGCTTTACCTATACCCTTAAAAGCTTAGATTTTGTGACCCTTTGTTATTTTCAGCATTGAGAAGCTCTTGCTGCTGGGTGATATAGGATTGTGAGAGCTGGATTACAGCAATCTTACTTTGTATATAAGCATTTTCCTTTTCATAAACTCAGCAGTATGGGCACCAGTCTGGAAACAGAAGCCTGGAAGTGGTGTCAAAGCTTAGAGATTTACACTGAAGTTAGTATGCATTAAGTAAAATAAATAAATAGAACCAAAGTGGGAAGTGGCTCATCTGCTCTCTTTAGGGCATGTGTCTGCTTATAGCCTCTCAGTTTGGAGTCACAGCCAGTTTTGGAGACTTTAACTTGCTGTGGTGAAATGCTAATGAGGTTAAAATACACATGCTCTTTTTTTCTTCTTCAGTGATCTTATCTAATTAGTGCCTTAAACCATTTAAGAGAGTAAAGGTTGCAAACCAGGGCACTTTGCTGAGCTTTCAAGTGAATTTACTACAATCCTGCAATTTACTTTCGTAAGTTTACTTTTTAAGTAAAGTTTACTTTTTAAGGTGTAACGTAAACTCCTCTAGTCTGTGACTTCTTAAGTTGTGAGCTTTAACAAAATCTCTTTTCCTGCTTCCTGTAAATAAATTTTTATTAGCTCACTTGAAAGGTATTTCTTGTAGAAAAGTTAAGGACTCTTGAGGTTTCTGAGTGCTTCCTTTAAAGCGGTCCGATCATTGCATGATCAGCTCCCCTCGGTCAGGTCTAAAGTAACTTGAAATCCACTGGAAAGATTTCCCTGGACTTGAGGAGGCCTTGGGACAAGTTTTATCTGGAGCTGTTTCAGTCCAGCTTGAGGCTTGCAGGTTTCATAGTTTAATGTGTAGGTATCTGGGAGGATGGGGGTAATGGAGGTGGACCCCATCAAAGTTAATGCTGCTAAATGAGGGATCTCTGATTCATGACCCTGCACTACCAAATGAAAATAGAAATTTTACATCTATCCTGAACTGAGCCTCTGGCACATCCACTGTGCACTGAAAGCCTATGAAGGGCTCTGGGATTGTACCCGTGTGTCTCACAATAATATTAAGCAATTAACCAAATTAGCCTAGGTTCACTTGCATTAGAAAATATTACCTGGTCAGGATGCCTAATTTCAGATCTGCAAATGTGCCTGTCAGTTTTGACAGCCAACACTTCCTAACCTAGCCATTGGGTCACACAAGGCAGCCGAGTAGATGTTTCAATACAGAGTGAAATGAAATAAGCCATTGCTGAGTCCAAGTTACCCTTGCTTTCAGTATCTACACTGGCCTAAGCTCCAGGACAAATTAATTTTACAATAGAAAAAAGAGTGAAAGCTTCAAAATGTAAAGTTTGTTCCCCTCAGTGCATATTAAACTGTTAGTTTAAATTCTACCTTTTCCACATGTCATATATTAAAATAAATTAAAATATATTAGGCCTCATTCTCTTCTCAGTGAGACAGATTTCACAATTGTGTGGTTCCAATGCCTGCAATAATGGCTTTGCAGGCTCAAATTGCATAGAATAGAAAACTCAAACTGCAAACTATTTATGTTGAAAACTGCACAAGAAGCAGGCTGATGGCTCACAAGGAGGATTGAACCAATATAATAGCCCATCCAGTGTTCTTTAGCATGACCCTTTATTTTACCAAAGCAAAAATTTGGGTAGACCTGACAAGGCTTTGGCCTCTTCATAAATGTACATCAGTTGTCTTTTCACATCTTCCATGAGGGAAGTATTTGTTACATTTATTTTGGTGAAACTCTGTGAAAGTGTAAATGACACTGTAGGTATGACAAAGACATTCTCAAGTAAAATAGCAGAAAGTAAGATTTAACATGAAAAGCCAATACTTTCCAGCTGTAAATATACAGACTGCTGTGAGAGTTTCCTTTATGTCCAGTAGATGTGAATGTGGTGATAAACTAAAGCACACTGGAAATCAGAATCAAGGATGTCCCCATTCAGAATAAAGGTAGAGCAACTACTCACATCCGAAGTGTCAGGCTCAGCCATGCTCTCTCGGTACAGTGGAGCATCCACATCTCTTTGGACTCTTCTCCAGAAAATGGTTTTGTTTATCCACACACAGTCAATATTAATTTAACTTCAGTTAAAAATGTCTTATGACTTCTATGAAGTACAACATCACTGGGCTCTTTGCCTTCCATTTCTTTTTATCCTTAGCTCCTGCAAATATGATGGTCTTTCTTATTCCCCATGTGCAGAATAATCAACATAGGCTATTGTATCAGTGCTCTTCTCTAGCGCTTGGCAGATTTTCTCTCCAGACTTCTCTAGGAAGTTCCCTGTTGTGCTATTTGTTGTTACATAGAAGATGGGATAAAAGGGTTAGAAATGGGCAAAACTGGGGTAGAAACAGGCAAAAATGGCTTAAAACGGGTTAGAA
>JAVHNF010066761.1:25535-39426 GCA_034783455.1 Micropsitta finschii | reverse complement strand
ATTAATCATGAGACAAGTAAAATCAAAACAAAAGGCATTCGCAGCATATTATACTTTTTGTTTTCCATTTGGACTGTCACAGACTGGAACCCCTGGAGTTGATGAGAGGCTTCTTTGCTGAGGAGCCTCCAAGCAAGAATGAAGACAGAGCAAATTACCCTCAGACACTGCTGTCAGTTCAGTGAATTAAGTATGCAAAGCAATTTGTGAAGATGTTAAGAAGTGCAAATTTCTGCCAGTAGGTCAAAAGAGTATGAATTATCACAGGATGAGAGAGGTAAGAGGAGATCACTCCCCATCCTCATCAAGGCCTGTTATACAAGTTAGTCTTTTTTTAGCTAGGCAGTTTGTTTTATTCAAAGATGTAGATAATCAGTAGCAAACATGGTTTGATTACATTCATAGGAGTGAAATTCACTGTATAATAAACATACACTTATTGTGTTTAAAATAATGCACTATTATACACAAAGAAAAATGTTGAAAGGTAATTTCTTATAAGTCAGATACTAACATTGTTGTTCATTTTTTCACAATAATTACTATAGGGGATCATGGATTTACATGGTAATTCAGGTCAGAAGCAACCATTGGAGGTCTCTAGTCCAACCTCCTGCTCCAAGCAGTGTCATCTATGGGGTCAGACCAGGCTGCTCAGGACTTGATCCAGTCAGGTCCTGAAAACTTCCACGACAGAGCTGGCACAGGCTCTCTGGGCACCTCGCTCCACTGCCTGCATTGGGAAAAAAAGCTTCTCCTTATATTCAGTCTGAAGCTCTTTGTTTTGACTTGTGCCTGTTGTCTCTTACCCTGTCACACACCACTGTGAAGAGTGCATCTCCATCTCCTCTGTGATGTCTGTGTCAGTGTGGGCAGGTGGATGTTTGATCACACTTATAGCTGCATCTTCCCCAGGCTGAACAAGCCCTGGCTCCTCAGACACCCAGCAAGCGATCCTGATGATCCTCTGTTGAACTTCTCCCAGTTTATCAATGTCTGTCTTGTACCAGGAGGCCCAAAACAGGATGCAGTACTCCAGATGAACACTGAGTAGATAGGGATAAGCCCTATCCTTGATCTAACACCTGTGCACTCATGCAGCCATCCTGCTTCTGGCCATCACTGCTGCCAGGGCAGGCTGCTGGCTTTCTCTTAGCTTCCTGCTGCCCCAGAGTCCCAGGGCCTTCCCCAGCCATACAGCAGCCAGAGCTGCTCCCCAGCCTGTGTGAATGCAGGCAGTTCTTTCTCAAAGCAGGACTCTGCATTTGTCCTTGTTAAATTTCATGTGGTCTCTGTTGGCCCATTCCTCCAGCCAGTCTGGTTCTCTTCAGGTGGCAGCCCTGTTGCTGAGTTTGTGGACTGGTTCCCCCAGTTTGGCTTTGCTGCATTTACCAGTCTAAGGGATCTGATCCTCTTGTTTCTGCTAAGGAAGTTTAAGAAGTGGTCTTTAGTTGCTGCTTGTCCTATCAGGGATGGGTTTTGCTTTAGTTTTCCATCACGCTGAAATCTATCCAGATGGAGTGGAAATCCACACTAGAAGGAGCAATCCCTGCTGCCTCGGAATAACTGGGAGCTGGAAGCATCATGGCAGCTGACGGCTCAGTGGCAGAAAAACTCCAGCTGGATGGGCCTCAGCATCAATCTCTGGAGACACAGAGCGGAAACCACGCTTTCAGAATTCCTTCTGGGACCTGATTTTCCTCTTGCTTTCGTAGCAAGAGGTCACTGTAGGAACTGGACTCTCAGCTATTGCAAATAACCCGAATTCCACTGATGGAAACAGGAATACCCCAGCTGTAGTTGCTGAAGACAGGCCAGGATAGAAACATGCCATTATCAAAACAGCGTGATAAAACCCCTCTGTGGCATCCACACTCTTCATCCTGCTACCTTCTCTACCGTCCTTTTGCTTGTATTCCCTGCCACAGCACTAACACTGGAAAGCCCTTTTTCACATGCCACTGGCCATAAATAATGTTTTCTCAACCCCCTTTGTCAGCAAATACCACATTGCACCAAGATAAAACACAACCAGGAGACAAGCTCAGGACCAGTCCTGGTTTTCTCTGCTAGATTTCAGGAATGATATCAGCATTTTTGTGATTTTGGAATTGGGAATGTAGGGCCAGGCAAAGGGAGCTGCTCAGAACTACCCAGCAAACTGACCTGGGGATAACGTGCGGATCTGCTGAGGCCCAGAACCCCATTGACTGGCAATACAGATTGCTGTTAAAGCATTGATGGAGTGAATACTTAAAGCACTTAAAAATACAAAATGAGGTCATTTTGTAAGAAACCACCTCTCCCTGAATAGCTTGAGCTATTATATTATATATTATACCTATATATTATATATATATATAACCTATATATTATAGGTAGCTGAGGTGGCAGAGAACTTGAACATCAGTTGAATGCCTGCCCTTAGAGAAGCAAGCATGAAAGGAACTATGGTGATCCGAAACCTTTTGCATCATCAGAGCAGGTGCCCAGAAGAACAGTAATGGAGAGGCACATGGAGCTGCTCATCAACTCTTCTCTTCAAAAGCAGTATAATTGAAACTAAAGCCAGGCTGGTTTTAATTCCCAATGGTCTGAATCACCTCTGTGCCAATATCCTTAATCCTCCGCTGTCAGGAATGGTCCCCAAAGCGCGTTGGCAACAGCCAAGCCTGGAGATATTCACTGAAGTGAGGCCAAGACTAGATATTATATAGATAGCCTATGCAGAAACTGTTTTAAGAGCTTAGCCACAACCACAGGGATGCTTAGAGAGAGGTCCTACTCCAGGAGCAAGTGCTGGGAGAAAGGTTTCCTCTTGTCTCTTGTGTTAAGGTCACTGTCAACCAGTAGCTCTTAGGGTCACTTCCAGGAGGGAGTTTAGACAGGCAGCTCTTCTTTCCAGGGAACTAAACGCACTTTTAAGTTAGATCTGGTTTTAAGGCAGAGGGGTTCTCCCTGGTGGAGGGGCTGAACCTCAGGGCCACCTTCATAGCATTGGATGATGGATAAAAAGTCCAGCATCACGGAACAGTCGCGGTTACAGTACTGCTGCTGCCTGTCTAAGACGCACAGACCTGGGATTCCCTCTGACACATGGGGTAATCGGTTACCTTCCATCTTCCTCAAGGGCAGAGAACAATGCTTAGCAAGCCAACGTCGTGACTAAAAATGTTTGACAGCGGCACTTCAAGCTCATCAAGCAGCTGCGTATTTCTCTGTTCCTGCTCAATTTGAATACAGCCTTGTCCCTGTCTCTCAGATCTGCTTTCAGGGAGAGCAAGAACAGCCTTTTCTCCCCCATATCTTTCCCTACAGCCGACATCCCACCCCGTAATCTCAGTTTCTCCCTCCTGCATGAGATTAAACACTTGGGACTATCAGCATTGCTAAGGCTCCTCCGTACCTTTGATCAATTTATAGCTCTTCTTTGTACCTTCTCCAGAATTTGTAAATCAGATAACTCCTTCTAGCTAACAGATAAGTGAGTGAGTCCAGATGCACCAGACTCACCAAGAGAGCACAGGAGATAACATTAGGGATTCCACATGCATGAAATCTGGATCCTTGTCTAGTGGAAGATACCAGTGTTTTGGGACTTGTTTTTCAAACAGAATCCTAAATGGGATTATTTCCAACCAGAAGCCACAGTTGCATAGCTGATGGGAAAATAAAGGGAAGGGGAGAAGAGGGAGGGAGATGAGAGTGAGGAACGGGAGGTATTTTATGGAGATAGGATAACCTGAAGTTGTAGCTTTTCTCTGAGGGATTTATTGCGCAGCTTGTTTCCTGATACAGGGGCTCTGCAAGGACTGAATTGCACCTGCTCATTGGGGGGCAAAAATGGGAAAGAAAACGAAAAAGGGAAAGGAAATGAAAGAAAAAGAAAAAGGAAAGGAAATGAAAGAAAAAGAAGACTTAAAGAAAGGCAAAAGGGTTACTCTATTCTGCAGTCATTCTGGACTGTTTTTGGACAGCCTGTTCCTGTTTTTTGCACCAATTCAGCCTACCCATTACTGCTTGCAGGAAGAGAAAGAGCTTCATCTCTTCAACCAGAAGAAGCAGAAGGAGGGAATTATCCTGGGCTCAATTGAAACTGCATCCAGCAGAACTGTGTGCCTGTTTCTTCCTCCAGCTGCGAGCCATCTGTAGCTATCCCTGATTTTGTCTATCTGGAATGAATTGATAGCTCTGAGGGGTGAGCACACTGCAAGGCAGAGAAAAAGATTTCCAGGTTGTCATTGAGAAGTGGTCCAAGTGGATCAGATGGGAAAGGAGGAAGCTGGCTACTCCTCACAGCCATCATAACAGGTCGCACAGCAATAAAGGCAGTGACAAGTCATTTCCTAGTAGCAATATGAGCAATGGGGAGAGGGACAGGGAAAGAAATACATTTGAAAGCATCCTCTGTAAGTCTGGAGCCAACAGACTCCAGTGAATGTGTGCACATGCAGGGCGGGAGGAGGAGGGTGTAGGGCAAACATCTGCCTACTGGAAAGGTTTACGTACTTCTCCAGGCATCTGCTTCTGGCTCCTGAAGCAAACGGGATCAAATTCAGCCCAGCCACCTTGCTGTGCCAGCGTTCTCATGCAGCCCTGGTGGCCTCTTTCTTGGCTGTGGATGCAACAAGCAGAGCTGGTGGCATGGAAGAATTTGCACCAGTGCGAACATAAGAATTAATAACGGAGCGATGGATTTGAAAACCATCGGGCAAAATGGTACCTCAGCTTTTAGTAACAGAGTAGATTCTGTGTTCCACTGGGTCTGTTGTGCTTCCAGTCCAGCACGGCTCTGGCCATTTCCCAAGGCTGGCCGTGCCTGCTGGCTGTAGTGGAAGTCCTCAAGGTCATGCTGGGAGGCTGCCTGAACCTGGGCTCTAAAGCTCAGGGGAAGGGGAAAGCCCCAGCTCAGCAAGCATCCAGGTTCTTGTTCCTCGTCCTCAGCTGAAGCCAACTGTCCCATAGCCCAATCCATCAGATTGTCTAAGGTCAGCTCTTTCTAAAGACACTGCAGGTCTCTGAGTCTGGATGAAAGCTGGCCTAACAGATGGCTGTGTGGACAGAAAGCATGCGAGTCACATCTGTGCTCAAGCCCATCCTCAGGTCCCAGAAGAGACGAAGCCACTTCTGCCTCACCTTATCACCAGATACCTTGTAAAGATGGAGAATGCTGAGGCTGCAAGTCCTCCTTTGCATTACTGGCACAGTCCTTTGTGCGGCACGCAGATCCAGCAGCACTCTCCGTCTGCCTCAGGGCTACTAGAAATGGGGTGCTGCAGCTTTGCTTTGCTACCTGGAAGCAATGACACAGAGGGGAATACAGCACTGCTCCAAGGTATGGCCATCCTTAAACATGGGCACTGTTTTTCAAGGGGATGCCAAGCATTTCTGAACCTGAAACCCTAGCAGCTTCCCTTTAGATCAAATGATTGCTGAGCATTTCCAGGAGGCTGACTCAGTAACTTTGTGAAACCACTGATGCAAAGTGCTCCTGTGTTGACAGGCTGAGGAACAGCAGTTTATGGTCTTCCCTGTTCACCAGAAGAAACCTTATCTCTGATCCTATAGTCACCCTGAACAAATGCAAGGCCTTTCTGGGGGAGATGTGTGTGTTGTGTTAATTGCATATTTCACTGAGATGAAAGGTCTCAGCATCTCTCAGTAACTTCCTCTGCTTCCTTTTGTTCTCTAGAAGCCTCATTTTTTCCCTCCTAATATTTATTCATGAGGATTTTTGCTTTCAGAAGCTTTCAAGCAGCTGCTCCTGGTCTGATGGAATTCACTCAGCAGCAGAGATGTCTTTTCATCTGTTCAGCGCAGCCAGCTTCACCATCGACAAGCATCTGCTTCTCTGGACAGGGCTCCAGCTTTGGCACCATTAGTATGCATTTTATGGAGTGCAATGGAACACATGTGCAATCTGCAGGCTAAAGAGTCCCCATCGTTCTGCACATACACACACCTGCATGCAAAGGGCATCTTGTGGAGCCAAGATCTTGGTCTTCACAGGATAGACAAGGTTCCATGAACTGCAGTGACACTTGGATATGGAATACATGTTCGGACTCTTGGCTTCCTTTGGCCAAGTTTCTCTTGGCTGTAACTGCGAAGTTCAGATTTTGAAAGTCATTGCTGTGAGATGAATTTTGATCCCAAAAAGTGGAAACAGGCTTCAGCTTTGTCACGGCAAAACAGAAAGGGATTTACCTATAATTTCCTGGCAGGAACCTTTCTAGCAAGAAGGGACAGAGTGAAAGTTCTATATAGGGTCATTATAGTATTAGTAACACAATGATAGAAGATTTCACTTCCCGTAGTGTTGTGCTCATTGCAGCACACACCACCGAATTCATCTATACATTGTGGACGTGCAGCTGATTTTAAACACGCAGAACATCTGGACTCGTGGGCACATCTGGCAGCTGGAGAACCAACCACCTGCTGTGCGAAGTGGCAGCTGCACATAGGGAATGGGGATGTACAGCTCAAAGAGGATGGATTCGGGGTTCGGTATGTGCCATAGAATATCACACCGTTGCCTCGGGGTTTTAAGCGCATCTCCTTGGCTCAGGTACACATCGCTCTTCCCATTTCCAAAGTTAGGAAAGTAAGAGTTAGCAAACCCCCCTCTTTTCTGAATCCGCTTCACCCACATTGAAAGGAACAACATTTCCCCTAGGAAAGAAGGCAGGGGATGAGACTGGAGTTGCGTTAGTACCAGTAGCCACAAATGCTTGATCCGGTATAATACATGACCTATGTGAAACTCATCTTCATTTTGTCTCCAAATACCCTGAAGCTTCCTGGATTTTATTTTAAGAGTCTCGGCCCTGAAAATAGGTAGGAAAAAAGAAAAGAAAAAGAAAAAGGAGGAAAGAAGGCTGAGACTGAAACCTGTGGAAGAGGTTCTGCTCTGGGGCAGAGCTAATCTCAGAAAGATGAGGGAAACTGATGTAATTGCTTCATTCTCCTCCCACTTTCCCCATTAGCTTCAAGGGAGGAACCTCTGGGTAATAACTGGAGCGGGATGGCTTTAGAGGTTGCACCTTTCAGAAACATCCCTCCAGTGCCTCTGTGATTCAGTTTCCTCAGTGGTATTAGAGTGAAATAAATGAAATACATCCCCCCTTCCCCTCTCCAGCCTCCCCCCCAGTTTTGGAGCTCCTCAGGTGAGCAAGTCGGAATCACTGCAATATAATTACTTCATTAGAGAATATCAGTGGAGGCTGGAGAACCAGGATGGGGGCTCCCCAGATCCCTGCCAGGCTGGAAACATTCCCTAGGGAAACTCAAGCTCTGCATTGACTACTTCCAGGAGGAAATCTGTGGAGCTGCAGTGGGGCAATGGCCAGAGCCTCTGCCTCGCCTGCCAGGCCTTCCATCTGGATGTGTTAGAGAGCACTGGGGAGCCACCGAGCCAGAGACAGATGCAGTGGAGAGGGAGCAATGTTTCACTAGTCTGTCAACATGTCATTAGGCTCTCATGAGGGTACATGGAGCAGAGGGGTGTGGGGAGGAGGGGGGAGATGGGGGGAAAAGGGAGAAAGAAAGAAGTGCAGAGAAAATGACAGAGTAGTGGAGAGATGGAGAGGTTGGTGCCAATGCCGTGTAAATCACTGCCAAGGGGAGAGCTCCATCAAACACAAGGCCAGTCCTATAAATCAGCTCATAATTAGGTGCAAAGAGAAAGCTTTAACATCCTCATCAAATTGATTAATACATCTCGTGGCTCAGGACAGATGTAGATGGTGTTTATGAACAACTGCAAAGCAGCCAAGGCTGTGTCTGGGGCAGGAGGAAAAGGGGCTGGAGGAAGGAATGATGGATCTGAAAGCAGAAGCTCCCTTTCCCTTTGTCACCCCAATCCCTTATGCAAGGGCTGAGGGTGTCCCCTGCCTCTCAGCTCATCTGCCTGTTAGCTTTATGGAAACGAAATAGTTAATGTTAGCACAGCATGAGGCCAATGGAAAGCCTTTATTTTAGGGGCTGATCCAAACCCATCAGTGCTAATGAGCATCTTCCCATTGATTCTGGTGCAATTTGGTTTAGATTGTTAATAAGCACAATTACAGGTAGTCTTGGGTGAAGATAATAAAGAGCAAGCTGCTGGCTATGAGAAAGCAGAGAGATGAAGGGACAGATGAGAGGCCTGAACTCTGCTTACATTCAACTCATGGCTGCCCATCCAAGGCTCTCTACAAAGCACCTGCATTCTTAGAGTTTCGAGGAGCAAGGCTGTCCTCTGAAGGAATCTGGTTTTGATCCTTGCCATGTGGTCAGTTTGAAAGCACTCCAAAGTCTGGGGCAGTGAATGCCATAGCAATGATGTGCCATTATCCTCCCTGTCGATGCGCTTCAAATCTCGGGCTGTGGATCATTCTGGTTGCTAATGCTCGCATTCAGTCAGGATGAGACACACAGACAGTCCCTACCCCAAAGTGTTTGCAATCAGAGGATAAGAATCATCCCTTGCAGGTGGATACAGACAGATGGGAGAACCCAGGAGGATGAGGAGATAGGGTTGGACAGCAGGATGAGGCCACAGTACCGGCGCACGTGCTGCCTAGGTGCTGTCAACTGAGTGTGCAGGCGAGGTGGGCAGAACGTGATGCGAAGGCTTTGTCACGCAGCTCTGCAACAGAGCTGTTCATTTGTCACTTGTAGGTGTGCGTGCAGCACGTGTGCATGGCCAGGATATGGGGCAGGAGGCAACAGCTCTGTGGTGGGAAAGTTGCAACGGACTCAGTTCTGCAGCTTTTTCACCTATTTTGCTGCAAGAAAGACTGCAACACCCAGCTCTTATGGACTGGATGCGGTCACTCTGGCCATAAACCTCTTCATAGTGGGGGTCAGCATCTCTCCCACCTATTTAACAAATGGATGAACTGGGGCACAAAGGAAGTGACTTGGTTGCTATCATCCTGCAGGTCGGGGACAGAAGCTGGAGTAGAGCCCCACTCTTTGGACCCACTGATCAGCGCTTTCCCAAGCCTCTTTCCCCATAGACTATGTTGCCCAGCATTCAGAGGCTATTCTGGGGTGCTGAGAGAGAGCCCTCAGCTTTCACCCCGGCTTGGCAGCAGGGATCCCCTGCTCCTGCTGGGGAAGGTTGGGATTTGCAAGTGAGGTGTCTATACTGGAGTGACAAGATACTTAACCCCTCAGCCCTTAGGAGTTACAGATGTGATGTGGTGTCCATGTGTCAGCAAATAATCCAGAGGTGAAGGGGTTGCAAGGAAGACAGCTCCCCCAGATCCCTCCCTTTGAGAAGACGCATGTTGATTCTGGATCCAAAACACTGCTTGCCTTAAGCTCGCGTGAAGCTGCAGCATCTCTTTCATAGGATGTATTAAAAAACAAAAGAAAAAAGAAAAGAATCCTTCCATAGAAATAGCAAAAGTCTTGTTTACTGGAAAGAAACACCCAGGAAAGGACCATTTACAGACAGGTTTTAAACACCACTGATTCTGAGGACCTTTAACCCCTTTGTATTAATCCTGGCAGACAAAGACCTTGCCTGTGTGTCATTATGGCGGAAGGATAAGGCCCCAGCAGACATGACTTACAGGCTCCAAAAGCCACTCCTTGTGCTCTCCAACAGCCCACAGACCCCAGCGATCCCACAACAGCCATTCAGCCCCAAGGGATGAACCACCAAAGGGATTTGTCATCTGCCTGCTTTGGAGAAGAGTCTGAGAGGGAAATAGAGCCTTAGCGATTATTCAACCTCATCTCACCACCCACAGAATCTCATGAGCAAGCCTATGAAGAGAAGTGCTGAAAACAGTTGGCTTTTAAACTTTGAGACCCCTTCAGATGCAGAGGATGGTGCTCCATGGAGCTCCATTTACTCCATTCATTTCCTTGTTCTCCGTTTTTCTGCTGGAATTATATATTCCCAAAACACCAGAAACACTGAAAAAGCGGAATATCCTTTTCAGCTGCAAAATCTTTCCCATCCACTCCGGCTCCTTGCCCTCAGCAAAAGATAAACACCTCATCCTTAGCTAGAGCACTCATCCTTGTTGTAGGAAATAAATGCTTCCAAGGAAAAATAAATCAATGGAAATTAGCAAAGCCCGGGATAAAAAATCCATGCCCTGCCAGTGGGATACTGGAGGCAACATTTTTTTGCATGATTTAGTGCCATATAATTACAGATATCAGCTCCTGGTTTTTAATTGATTCTTTTCCTCCATTTATTAAGGTTTCTTAAGGCTGAACCTGCTCTTCTTGTAGTCACTGGCAAAAGGCTTTTAATTTGACAAGGACGGAACTGTCCACACTGTAAATTCCATGGACAGAAGTGGTTTTCCCTCCCGTATCCCTGGTGTAGCAGAGAGCACTTTCTAATGGGAGTTCTGTGATACATCCAAATGGCTATGCTTCCTTTTAACAAACAGGTATAGTCTTAATGAAAAGCAGCCTGTAAATGTTATAGCCTGATCTCCCTTGTGCTGGGGATATACTGAACAACTCCTTACAGTCTGTGGAATCACATTAGCAAAAGAGGAGAATCAAACCTTAGGGTGCCAGGCACAGTTAGCTGACTGCAAGATCCACGCTTGATTGCCATGGCGGTTTTGCTTGGAATAAGGCCTGAATGTGAATTTTAGGATTTACCTTTATGCACATTCATGCTGGATGATAGAAAATTTACTTTTCAGGAACCAGATCAGGTTTTCTCACCTTTATCCCGATTTTACTTGGGTTGCTTTGGATTTCCAGTTTTTGAAGTTATAAAAGCAGTGGTAACTGCGTCTGCTGGGTTCAGCTCTAACACTTAGTTTTCTCCTTCTTAGTAGTTGGTGCAGGGCTGTGTTTGGGCTTTAGCCTGAGAACAACGCTGATAACACCGATGTTTCAGTTGTTGCTAAGTAATGCTTAACCCCATCAAAGACTTTTCAGCCTCATGCTCTGCCAGTGAGAAGGGGCATAGGAGGCTGGGAGAAAGCAGAGCCAGGACACCGGACCCCAACTAGCCAAAGGGGTTATTCCATACCACAGCACGTCATGCCCAGGATAGAAACTGGGAGGAGTCACCCAAAAGGCCGAGATCGCTGTTTGGGCTGGGCTGGGTATCAGTCAGCGGATGCTGAGCAATTGTATTGGGCATTATTTGTGTTTATTGTTGGGTTTTTATTCCCCTTCCCTTTTTAGCTTTATATTTCCTTGTTATTTCCCTTATCATCACTATTATTAGTGCAGTAGTAGTGGTTTTGTGTTATACTTTAGTTATTGGACTGCTCTTATCTCAACCTGTGACGTTTATATTCTTTGGATTCTCCTCTCCATCCACCTGGAAGCTGGGGGGAAGAAAGGGGAAATGAGTGAGTGGCTGCGTGGTTCTGAGTTAGCGGCTGGGCTTAAACCACACCACTACCTCTTCAAAGCATAGCTTTGATGTTGCTACCGAATAACCTCTCCCACAGAGAGGACACTGAAGCTTCCTTTCTATCGCTGTCATTGTGTCGAATTGGACATTGAAGCTTACGACGTTTCCCAGGTTAACTGACTTTCCCAGTAACAGTCTTCAAACTCCATAATACCAACAAAGCCATGCATCTCTTCCTCTCTCCCCCAACTCTGACCACGAAGTCTTCAGTCAAATTACTCCTCATTTGCACCACATGAAGTCAGGCAGGAGAAAAGATCTTCTTCAAAGAAGAAAGGGAGCAGTTGGATGTGAACTGGAGGAGGAAATCCACCATCTCCCATCTACCCATCTGGATGTAGCTGGTGGTCAGGATCTCTGGTGGCCAGCTCTTCAGTTGCTGTTAAAAAAGCATTGCTTTGCTGACTGAAACAGAGCTTCAGTCCATCATCTGAAGCCTGTACCTGCTCTGAGTCCATAGCCAATGCCCTCCTGTTCCAGAGGTACAGATCATCCTAATAAAACTCAAAAGGTGACTAGCAACATCCTCACAACCCCTCAGAAATAGAATGGTTTGAACATTCAAAAGGCGAGTGAAAAGATTTCTCTGGGACTTTGGACAGCAAAGTCCAGTGAGCCAGGGCCCCGCTGTGGCTTGTGCCCCAGCTAGAATGACAGCACAAGAGACAAGCCACTTTGTGTATGCTTCGGCCCTGTCAGGGAGCAGTTATTGATGAGTAAGGGCCATTCTTAAGGTCCCTGCTCCAGCCCCTTCCTCTGGCTCTGGCCCCATTGTGGGTCCAGCCCAGGGAACAGTTCACGAACTCTGGGAAGTGAAAAAGAAGGGGAAAAAAAGCCTGTTTGTGGTGCAGGGAGAAGCCATTCCCAGTGGCTTTACTGGAGGAAGGCAAACGGGTACCGCGCACACCAAACCAGAGACGTGACCTCCAAGAGCAAAGCACATGTTCAGCACTGCAACACCTGTGGTAGCTCTAAATACGTGATCGTAACAGGTTTGATCCTGCAAAGTGCTCCTAGTCCTCAGTTTTCATCTGAATCCCTGCTCCTGAATTCAACACTATTCAATATTTGCATTAATAACCGAGGCACTGGAACAGAGCCCATGTGCAGGCGATCTCAAGATGGGGAAGAGGGACAGAGCTGCAAGGCTTTCAGAGAGCAGGGCTTGAGTTCAGAACAATCGGAATTCAGCAATAATCTGAAAGCAGAGAGGTAATAAAGATGAGCGCTAAATTCCAAGCTTGTGAAGGAATAATCACCCACAGGAATGGGAGATGGGAAGTAAGTGCCAAGGAAGCAGTTTTGCAGGGAAAGATCTGGGACAATCCCTGAGCCCAGAGGAGAGGCACGAGGAGAATTACGCTGGTCTGCATAAAAGGGATGTCAGATTTAAGATACACAAAGAAACCTCCTCACTGTTCTCAGTGCTAACAAGGGCCTCAGCTCACCCAGCTTTGGGTACCACAAGGGAAGAGTCTCAGGGGAGAGCAACAAAATGATTTCAGATCTAGAAAACATCATCTACGTGAAGAGACCAAAAGTGGTTGCTGAGTGTAGGGAGGAGGGAGAGGGAAGATTTATCCATCTTCAAGCATGTGAAAAGCTGCCACAAAAAGGAAGGTAATAAACCATGCTCCATGTTCACGGAGTATTTGACAAGGGGTAATGAGTTTAAACTGCACCAAGGGAGCCTTAGATTAGGCATTAGGGAAAACTTTCTGACGGTAAGGATGGTGCAGCACCAGCGCGCACTGCCTGAGGGGGCCGCGGGGTCCCCATCACTGGGCAGTTTCAAATCTAAGGAAAGCTGACGTCTGACTGAAGTCACTGCTCCCACTTTTGAAGGAGAGATCGGTTGATACAGCTCCATCTCCTGCGTTTCTACAACGGTGCCCTTGAAATACACGCATTAAAGTGTACATAAGCACAAATAACGCCACAGAAACTCTGTTGTAGAAAGCAGACAATACTGAGGCACTGCATTTGCCAGTGAAACTGTCAACAGTCGTTTGCTTCATGTTTCTCTCATGCCCAGGTAATAAAAGCAGAGCAATTCCTTCAGCAGCTCAGAACCAGGCACCCTCACCCATGTGCTGCTCTCCTCAGTTTTTTCCCTACTACCAAATCTTGTTGACTTAAACAATAATAAATCAAAGGGAATGGTGGCGGCTCATAGAACCCAGGCAAAACCCCAAACACAAACCAAAACCTTAAGTCTTAACTGTGGAGACTTTCATCAATTCAGCCAAAAATTCAAACACTTTAAATGAGTATAACACACACACACAATAACGTAACACTTTGAACAGCTTCTGAAACAGCTCAGAGAGAGTTCAACACACTAAAAAGGTGTGATTTCACCTGAATAGTAGAGGAAGATAGCACCTATTTTTTTAAGTATATTAAAACTTTCCATTTGCTCTTGAAGCATTGTCCTGCTAAAAGACAACAGTATAATATAAAGGTACAGTGATAACATAACCATGCTTCATCAAG
>JAVHNF010066761.1:6510-16824 GCA_034783455.1 Micropsitta finschii | reverse complement strand
GGAGGTGGTAGAGAAAGAAGAGAAAAGAAGAAGAGAGGAAGGAGGGGGAAAGAAGATAATTCACTCGTCTTTATTAAGCAATTCTTCTTCCTAGGGAAGGGAATTTGTGTATTAAACTCATTATGAAACACAGTACTTTTATGGACCCATCAAAATAGCCTTCCCTTTCCTTTCCACCCTTCCAAAACAGGCTTTGCATCCAGTCCACGTCTCTCCCATGTCAAACACACTCGTACTCCTCATCTGCCTTGATGCAAAATGACCTTTTGATTTCCTTCTAAGTCTCTTTCTTCTACATATTTGGAGCTGAACGTACCCTTGGCATTCCCTAATCTCGGGGGTGTTGCTCTGCAGGTAGGGGTGTCCTCAATCCCCAACTGAGAAACTGGACCTCCTGTACCTGTATCTCTGCAGTTTCGTCTTGTTTTGGTGCGGGTGCAGTGCACATGGGTGTAAGTGAAGCTGCAGCTGGTGCCTGTACAAGTGACACTGGTCCCAATACCGGCGCAGAGAAAAGAGCATGAGCAGGAGGACTCTGGAGCCAGGGCTGATGCTCAGCACGGAGATGGCTGACAGCGTGGCTGACTACGATGTCAGCTTCTCACACAGGCGACAGACACTACCTGACAGGCAACTACTTAGCTTCCAATTTTCTCTGGTATAAAACTATTCTGTTAAGCAATGGAAGGCAGTGCAATGAAGGTAAATAAAAGTGACACAGGACCCAGGCGCTGCTCTCCCTGCTCTTCTCGCAGACGTGATTCTCTGATCGTTTGGTGGAAGACAGAGGAGAGCTGGGAGCTGGGGACTAGGCAGGATGCAAGGAGATAAACTAGGCAAGGAGATAAACTGGGAGGGGGAAAGCACTTGTGGTGCTAAGGGCAGGTGGCTGGGAACCGGAGCAGTGCCCCACAGGGTGGGAAGTCTTGCAGCTAAAGCATTTGCTGGGATCTGAGATGAACTTTGGTTCAGTTCCACATCCTTCCGTGATGCTCTTGTCTGAGCTCAGGTGGAGCAGGGAGAGTGAGCGTTCACTCCCCGCGTTAGCTCCTGCAAGTTCAATTTGCAGGTGGTTTATCCAGGCTTCTTCCCCCGGCAGCAGGGAGTGAGAACTGGAGGTGTGTGTTTTAACATGCATGGTGCAGAGGAAACAACAGTCACGATTATGATTGAACCACCATGAGGGAATGACACGGATTTGCCTGAGCAGAAGAATGGGAACTGTGGCAGGGAGAGTTGAAACCAGGAGGATGGACTCAGGAGCTAGAAGCAAGGATAAATAAAGGGTATTTTGTGCTGTGAGGAGTCAGGGATGCTTCCAGGGAGCCAGACAGGCTGGGGACCAGTGCATCCAGCTGAATTTTCCACTAGCCTCTCAACCCTGCACCTCTTAAGGTCCTACCTCTTTGTTTCCCTCTCTTGTCTTATGCATCGACTGTAAGCTCTCTGGGGCATCTCTTAGCCCCGCTTGCCTATCCCAGCAGAAATCTGCACTATGAAAGGATTCAACAAAGCTGCCATGGTACAAAGAATAAGAGTTTGCATACCAGCTCAGGAGCCCCTGGAGCGCAGCTCAGTGTGAGAGATCCATTGTTTAGGCACCATAAGAGTGATTACTGTGAGCGCTGTAGACAGAGGATGCAGAGCCATGACTAAGAGATCAGTTGGTTCAGGAGGAGGTGAGAAAGAAAAGGCATCAGCTGGAATCCCAGATCAGCTTGCTCTGGGTTGGGTATCTGACCTCTGTAATGCTTTGATTTGAAATTGTAAACCCTTGTAATCCTGGTGGATTACATCTCCATAGCCTTTAATGTGTGCATCCCCCAAAGCCATGCAAATGCAGAGTGAGAGAGAGAATGGGGCAGCACTGCAGCACCGCAGCCATCCCTCCCGAGGCAGGGCACTTCCCCACACTCTGCCCTCTCTTTCACCTTGAATAAGCTCCCTTTGCTCTGGGCTAGGAGCAGGGGTTGAAAGCAGGGGCCTGCAGAAGTTTAGAGAAGGGCAATGCAAAGCAGCAGATAATTCCAGCAGAGGAGATAAAAGTAGAGAAAGGAGAGAGAGATTTGCAGACGCAGTGGGATAAGCGGGTGCTCAGCTAAGGATCTGTGGGGCAAAGAACTCCTCCCTGTTGTTTGTAGTAACCAGTGACCTAAAAGAAAGGCCAGACTTCTCACAGAAGTCACCACTGTCCCTTTCCAAGCTGAAACAGAGGCAGCAGAGGGGCACTGCTGCTGCCTGCCTGGATCTGCTTGGAAGTGCTAAGGGGATGAAAGAGAGGAAGCCCTGCTGTAGGAGTGATGCATTGAAGCTGTCTTTAGGAGATCCAGGTTCAGTTTCAAGCTCTTCTACAGACTTTGACCAAACGCCTGGAGTAGGCTGGGTGCAGACAGCAAGTTGTAACTTTGATCTACACTGTCCTACTGCAGCAGAGGTTGGTGCTCCTCTGGTCTGGTTGCTGTTCTCTGCCATGGGGAACTTGGTTCATTTTCCTGAGATCTGCTGTGTGATTCACCCGTGGCCATTCAGCAGGACACAGGTCAGAGCTGCAGGACTCCAGGTGCTTCCTCGTGGCTGGAAGCATCATTTGGTATAGGGGTGTTTATCAAAGTAGGGAAAGCTGTGGATAAGAATGGCAGAAATGGGCTCCTTATGCAGGAGACCATCAGCATTTTGAGAGGGCAGCAAGCTCTGAGCACAGGTTGCTCATGATCCGCCTGGAGCATCGTCTGACAAGGGCAGTTCAATACTCACCCCAGGAGTGTCTGTGCTGTGCTGCAGAGCAGGCAGAGAGGCTGCGCTTGCTCTTTC
The DNA here is from genome assembly GCA_034783455.1 of Micropsitta finschii. Lineage (NCBI taxonomy): Eukaryota > Metazoa > Chordata > Aves > Psittaciformes > Psittacidae > Micropsitta > Micropsitta finschii. The sequence goes on along the minus strand of JAVHNF010066761.1, from coordinate 14,013 downwards.
TGCCCTTGGTCAAGCATGGGCAGGCTTTCCATGCGGAAGCAATGAGCAGCTCCAGAGGATAGTTCAGATTCCAGGTGGAGAGTGGCTATGGAAGTGCCATGCTCTGCTTCTCCATTGCTGACGGGCAGAGCCGCCTGTGACACGGCTCGTGGTGCAGATGCTTTTGCATTGAAACTGCCATTCTCATTAAAGTACCATTTGCACTGTTTGCAATTAAGCAGTTCCTAAGCTTGGAGTTCATCAAGTACTCAAGTGGCTCCCTGGAAGCAGTGCCCAGCACTCTGCAGGATTGCCCCCTCTGGGGATACCCACTGCAGCAGCACTAGAAGAGGGCTCTGATTTTAAACTTGAACCGGGTTAATGGGAAAGGCACAGGGTTAAAACCCTGAGGACATGGGCCCTGCTCCTCATCATTTTGCTGGCTCGAGGTGTTTAAGCAAGACACTTCCTTCCCTTCGGCCTCACTTTCCTCTTCCATGAGAGGGGGATTGTGGCTTTGCATTGGAAATGTTCTGAAGTTTGCATGTGAAGAGTGGAAGAGCCCTGATTTCAACCCTGTCTCTAGCGCTTCACCTTGCTTGAATTCATCCCTAAGAGTGTTTAAAGCATCTGGCAGAAAGGGGCAACATAATAACAGCTGCACAAACACTTGGGGTATTTTGCAAGCCGAATTCTCTTGCATCTGCAAGTTTTAGCCTTTCGTTGTGCAGTGAATGAGCTGCAGTAACACTTTGCATCCCCAGACTGCAGCATCATTCCTCTGAAGATCTCGAAGCAGTTTACAAACATTCACTGATTGCTCGACAAGCATGAAACGGAAGGGCGACTCATTCAAAATGACAGGAGGGATACAATAAGCTCCTGGATTTAGGGGATACTTTTGCCTTCCAGTCCTCCCAGCAGATAAGATCGCTGACTAATGGTACCCTCTTGGTGTTTAATTAACAGTGTAATGCATCCACTATCCAGGTGCAGATAATGGGCTTGTAACACAGCCTAACATGCTTCCCATAGCATCACATTGAACTGCCACACTAAATACCACATTGTCACGCAGCCTTGTCAGCTTTCCTTTCTTTCTTATGAGGCTGGAACAAGAGCATCTGCAGGGCAGGAGAAGCTGAAGAGCTGCGATGCTGCAGTGGAAAACCCTGGAGGGACAAAAAAATCACGGCTTATTCCCCATCCCAGCTCCGGAGGAGCAGCGAGGCAGTGAACACTTGCAGTCAGCCCCTGGTGTTGGGTCCATTGCATTGCAGGGCTGCTTCCAATGCCGTCTGCATTTCTTTTTGCTATTTTCCACATGAGAAAAAGCACGGGATTTCTTCCTCCCCCTCCAAGAAAAACGTTTGCTTTCCAAAGATATCTTTTTTTCTCTCCTTCGACAATGAAATACCCTCAATGACGGGGAATAGAAAGTGTTTCAACTTGCAATTATTATTCCATAGCATATTACATCAGTCGCAATCCCAGAACCCCAGGTAATCACGTCCACATTCTCTTTGCCAAGACAGGTAGAGCACCATGGGGAAAGCAGCCTGACAAAGGATCCTCTTCACCCGAAACACCCAAATCCCTACTTGCACCCAGCAGAACAGCCAAGGTCCCCAGGCAGAACACTTCAGATGAGTGTTTTGGTCTGAAACTGGTTATTTTGGACCAAATCTATCGCTGTGCTGCCTGCAGAGCTGAGCTTCCATCCTGCAGAGCTGAGCTTCCATCCTGCAGAGCTGAGCTTCCATCCTGCAGAGCTGAGCCTCCATCCCCCAGGCCTCTGTCTCTCATTCCTCTTCCCAAAGATTTATAGTAATTTCTCCCATATCACTGATTTCTTCATAAGAGAAAAGATCACTTCAGGGACCTCCTTCTGTCTCCAACTGCCCTGTTTAACACCTCCAAATATTCCTATTTATGAACTAACATCTGGGTCAGTCTACGTAGCATAGTTTGAAAGCCATTAAGACAGATGCCTGCATTTCATTAAGCAAGATTTGATAAGGTGGGTAGGGTTACAGGGCAAGATTACTATGGGAATTCAGTGAGTTTAAACCTTCACTCCAGTTAATAAAATCAAACAATACATCATAAAAGTGTCTGGAAATCGGCTCAATAATTGAAATAGAACCGTGTGATGGATGGAGATTTATGGATGTTAATGCAGGAGCAGGGCTACATTAGAACATCATCTCTGAGTCTCTTCTGAATCCAGGCCCTTGAGTCCAAGTCTCTCTTTTGTGCTGGTTTTAGGTAGGAGATTCTTGTCCAGAGGGAAGAAAACCTCACAGAATGGCTGGTCCAGTTTTATTCTGGGATGTCACTGACCTGTCCATCAAATCTCAGGACTATCAAGTGTAATAATGTGATGGATGTTTACATAGATGACTCTGAACTGGCTCTCAGCTGAGCCTGGATCCTCCCAATGCTGCTTGGGCAGACCCAAAGCCAGCACTTCCTTACTGTTCATGGGTGCCTTCCTTACTGTTCAAGCACTTCCTTACTGTTCAAGCTGCCTTCCACACAGTGCAGACACACTGTGTTATTATTACACTGGATAACAAAATCAAGGTGAAATCCAGCCAGCAGCCACCCAGCATCTTTCTATCTCTCATCTGCACCCTGACCGGAAACCAGTCAAGGAGTTCACACCATGTCCTTTGTGCCCACCAAGGCTCTTCTCCAGGACTGATCTCTCCTTCCTCCATCCACTGCTTCTCAGATCATGTGGACTTTTGTCCTAAATCCTTGTTCTCTCTTAGGAGCAGACAAGGAGCTTTTGCTTCTCTAGAGCACTATGGATCTTCCCTCAACTCCATCCTTCTCCCTCAGCCTTGATGGCAGCCCTTGGTCCTAGCCGCTTATGGGAAGTGTCCCCTCTGCAGCCTTAATGAAGTGTGTGGCAGTCCTCCTCATTAAGACTCAGTGTTGTCAATAAAAGAATCATTAAAGTAGTTTGATGAGCATTGGGAGAAAGAGAAGAGGTGCTACAGCACATCTACAGGGCAGAGGGCAGCTCCATCACATATTGTAACCAAACAGCAAGGGATCGATATCACCTTTGCATTAAACTGAAGCCCATCCGTCAGCCTGAGGAAGAGCAGCCTCCACAAGAGCTGAGCTCACTGCTTGTTTCTGGTTTCCTGTCTTTCTAATCCTTCCCTTTACAGAGTATCCTCCCCTCTGGATGCTGGCCAGCATTTGCCAGAGGCCATAGGAGTGCTGTCCCAGAGCTCTGTCCTGCTTTGGATTCCAGTGGTGGCACCCATTCCCACATCTAGCTTCAGGAACATGCTGTTGGGAGATGCCTCTTTCATGCTGCCATCTCATAGACCACCTCCACCCCACTGACCACTGTGGCTGCTCCCTGAGACAGACTTCCTTGCCACAGGCCACCTCCACAAGGGAGATGTAGGAGTGGATGGACCAGTGGAGTTTGTTCACCCTGAAGGTGAGAGGATGCTTGTGCCCTATGGAAAAGAGATGTGTGCCCAGTCTTTCCTGGCTTAGGTCCATGGGATTATAGCCAGGAGCCATGTGCTGAGCACAGGGGAATCTGGACTCTCGACTGAAGCATGGACTTGAGCTTGATGTACAGTCAGGTGTTGCACAGGAAGGATGAAGCAGGGGAGGAAATCTGAGCCTCTTCACTCCTGGGTTAAGCCTCTGAGCTTCCTTCCTCCCTCTTAGCTCAGAACTGACTCTGCCTTTCCAGTTCTGGGGTGCTGTGCACAAAGTGGGCCTGGATCACCCGAACACCAGCCCGGACACCAATACTCTTGTTTAATGCCCTGGGTCTTCTCCTGAGACGTTGTGTTTTCCTTCTGTGCTTCGTCTTGTCTGGTCAGCCTATAGATTCTTTCGTGGGGTTCTGTGTGCAGGGGAGTCCTACTGTAACTAATGTGCTGGTGTGATGGAAACCAGCTACCAGGCATGCTCAGCTCCTCTAATAACTACATCTCAACACACCTGCTTGCTTCTGAGAAACCTTCACAGCAGAGAAAATGCAGCACATCTGGAAGGTAAATGAATCCAGAGCCTGGCGCTCGAAGCCAGGAGCAAGGTCCAGTCATTTAGTTTTGCTCTGGGACCAGCTCTGGTTTCCCATAACTCAGAGCCGCTGACGTGGTTTTGTTTCTCCTTGGCTTCAGAAACTGATGGGCAGTAACCTGCAAGCCCTTGTGAAGCGGAGGTGCAGAAGCAAATGATGAAGGCAGCCAAAGGCCACTTAGCTTTAACAAATGGAAAAGGCTTTATGAGGCTCGTACCCAACCTTTAACTGCATGACTTGGTCACACAGAAAGACACACGAGCTGTTGGATACTGAGACTGACACAAGCATGGAAAGGCTGGGGTTCCAGCTGAGCATTAGCATGGCATAGCTGATTTGTAAACCAGGAGACATTATTCAAACAGTCAGGTGCATTACCAGATTGGAAAGTTGCCTTGTTTCTGAGCTGTTGGTCACTGTCAGAGGCAGCAAATGGCACCCAGCGGCCCAACAATTTGCCCTGGAATGGCAGGAGCTGGGATACAGAAATAGATGGACCAGCATCTGTTCTGAAATGGCAGGAATTAGAGCCTGCTCTGAATTGGCAGGAGCTACAGTACTGGGAAGAGAGGACAAAAGGGCAAGTCAGTGCTCTATCCAGGGATATTGAGCAAGATGAATAAAGGGGCTGGAAATGAACTTTCAGGGCTGCAGCACCAGACGAGGCGAACAAATAACCTGAGCCGCTTTAATGAAGCCTGTGATCTTCCACCTCCTTTGTGCGATGGGTGTCCCAGGGTCAGCGTGCGCCCGCACGAGCATGCACACATCCTTATCTTATCTAATGACTCCAAGTTGCAGATTAATTCCAGTGCAGCTGCTTGAAAGGGCTGTTATCAGCCGGGGCTTTGTGGTTTAACCTTGTTACCTTTTGTTGTTAACCTTTCCCAATGGCAGCGAGGGGAAGGAGAGATCCTGATGCGCAAGGGGGGGAGCAGCGGGGAACTGGTGGGTCTGCACCCCCCTGGCTCTGTGCATTCAGCCCCACGTCGGGCAGTGTGATAGGAGAGAGGGCTCTTACCTGCAAGGGACAGCGCTGGGGCCCAGGCACACACCAGCCCGAGCAGGGACACGTCTCCTGCCAACCTCTCCAGATCCTTTGGTATTCCCAGCAGCGCCCGTGGAGGACTCCGGCTCTCCCGGTTTACCTCTCGCATCCTCGGCTCCTCCAAGGCTGCCCTGCTTTGTTTCCATAGCTACACCCAATCGCATCTGCCGTCCTGTGAAATTGCATTTCAAAGCAAGACAAGCCTTCAAAGGAATTTGTCCATTTAACAGAATAGCATTAGGAGAGAGCCCGTCTGCTGAACTTGGGACCTAAAATGATTAAGGTGGGGCTTTTATCATGTAGGGAGGCAGCTTTACATCCAGAGCCCACAGAGCTTGATGCTACACAACAGCGATGCAGGGGAAGTTGCCTGTCACTGCCAAGCCTGCCCAGCCTCCCCTCGAGCTGACCACAAACCTATCTACACATCCAGAAATGGAAGTGGCAACTGAAATAGGAAGGAAAACCAGGACATTTGCCTGGGAACGGGTCTGCCCAGCTCCATCTGCAGCTGCCTAAGGTTGAGAGAAAGGCTTGGCTTGGTGCTAAGGCTTTGGGCAGCAGCACCTATGTCTCCATAGCAGCCGAGCCTCTATGCTTCAGTATTCCTCAATAAAATGGATTTAATGGTAACAACAACTGCTGCACAGTCAACCTGGGCTTAGCAAAACCTTCCTGCAGGGCCTGAGGGGAACAGTCTTGGTGCTGTCTCCAGCTGCCAGGACCATGCATGCGTAGTCCAAGAGCATCCCGGGTGCAACGGTGCCAGCGTTCACACCCGGTGCTGCTCTCAGTGCTTTATGGTAACCTTAAGATCTGTAGCAGAGGACTGAAAGTCCCTCCTGCAACACACCTCAGAAGCTGAGGAGGAAAGATCTAGAGCTTTGCTATTGCCATAAACACCGCAACAGCAGCACGTTTGTTGGGTGAATATGCTCTTAAACAAGGATCACAGCAAAGGAAAGCAAACCCACATGGAAAACCTGCACAAGTCACTGCTTGCTTGGCATGAGGAAAGAACTCTTCCAAACCCTAAATCTGATCAGTTCAGCTCTTGGGCAAGACCCATGAGCAGGTACCTTCGAGTTCTCTCTTTATGCTTTCAGATCCTTGGGTGAGCTCCAGCAATGCAGCGAACGTGCGAGATGACCCTTTCCGTTGCAGTTGCATGAACATTTCTTCCTCTGAGATTTGCATTGATCCGGTGTTATTGATCCTCCTGGCACATCCAAAGGCAGTTTCTCCTGTCTAAGGGACCCGGTTCATTCCTTTAGAAACTCAGTTTTAAAGGCAGCCTCAGCAAGCAGCTGCTTTTATTTGTAGGCTGTAATGAACTGACTGGGATTTCTACACAGACCTGTTTAAATATTTATCCCTAAACACCTCTAGGTGAGAACACGGATCCGGCTCCATCTGCTCTACACATCCACCTCCACTACGCACACCACCACTTCTTGCATACATTCAGAAGTGCTCAGATGTGTCCAGAGCCTCAGGCAGCTGACAGAGATGCTTGTTTTGCTCCCATAGGAGCCTCTGAGCTCTCTGAATCCTGACTCATGAAACCCTTCCTGGCTTGCAGATGCCATGGGAATGACTCCTGCAATGGATATGCTTCCTAGCAAGGCAATCTCCCCCTGAACTGCAGTGACATCCCATGTGCTTTAAGACCTCTGCATCTTGTACATGTTCAGAAGAACCTTTCCTATGTGCTATGATAAGAAATACTTGTTTGATAGCAAAGGAGATTGCAAAGGAAGGATGGGATCCTGCACACTTAACCCGTGGGAAATCTTAAACTAGTCTTTGGAATCACTGATGAGCTCCATCTCATGCAATGCCGGTTTTGGCTTGCAGAGCACAGATTGCACTTATTGCTGGTCATAAAGCAAGTTAAAGTGTGCAACCCTGCCTTTTGCCTGGGCGAGACACAGAAATAGGAATGGCTGCTACCATCTAGGCCCCTTCCTATGCAGGATGCAGGAAAAGGGGAAGTTTTCTTGCAGAGCAACCCATTAGAGGAGGGAGCCTGCCTTTACCTGACACAAATCCAACCCCCAGCTCCTGTCGGGGCAGGATCCGACCCAGGAGGTTGGATCAGCCCCACACAGCCCCAGCTGGATTAAGTGATAATGACAGAGGTGCCCAAGTGCCACCTATTAAAGCCGTGATGGAGAAGATCAGCCCCAGCTGGGCTGGTGCTGGGGCCAGGCATTTGTGCAGCGCCTTGGCGGGAGCTCCAGCTCCTGGGAGCTGGGCATCAGCTGCCTATAAAGAAGTGGGTTGGAGGAGGAGGTACCAGAGCAGAGCCCGATGGTTCCTCCCCTCTTTTTGGGGTGTTTCCGCCCTTCCTGTGCTTCCTTTCTCCCTCCGCCCCTAGCCCCGAGGGACGGGAGCATCAGCAGCGGGT
>JAVHNF010066760.1:2454-13493 GCA_034783455.1 Micropsitta finschii | reverse complement strand
CAGGGGGGTTGGACCAGATGATCTTTTGAGGTCCCTTCCAACCCTTGGGATTCTGTGATTCTGTGATTCTGTGAAGTCGTATTTAACATCTAAAAGCAAGTTCTAATTATTTTCATGTTATCTCTTTGCAAGCTACTACAGGTGTTTAGTCTGTTGCTAATGACTGCAGAATTGTGTTGTTATCATGCTTTCAGAGAGCTGTTCATACCTTGCCAGATTACACTTCCCACCTCAGGTCCCTGCCTATCACACCTTTCTCTGAGGCAGCAATGAATCTAAGCAATGATGCCAGTTCCTACATTCACAAGAATGGGTATGACCTGCTCTTCCCGTTAACTTGGACAAGGAACTCTTAGGAAGCATTTTGGCTGTGTGGGATTTTATTCTTTTCATTTTATAAATTTGATAACTTCATTTTATGATATTTCTCATTGACCTGTCTGTGAAACGCTGACACCAGCTTTCTCTGGTGATGTTCACCTGAAGCTCTAGAACTACCGCAATTCTAGAAACATTCCTAATTAATCCATGGAAAAAAAGGAGAGTAAAGTTTAGTAGCTAGTACCTTCACAAAGTCCCTGCATCCTCCAGCATCGCTGAAGCAGGGCATTCCTAAATTGTGGAGGATCTGTCTTCCTCTCTGCATAGAAAGTATGTCAGCAAATAGGGACTTCCCCCTGCCTGCCTTCCTGGCCTGTGCCATCCTGACAAGACACTGGCTCAAGTACTAAGCTTGTTCCTGAGTATGCAAACTAAGAAAGTTGTTTCAATCTCAGTATTTAACAAAAACCCAAAAATGCCCTCTTTTGGTTTCACTCTAGCACAACATGCCATTCTGGAGAATCTCTTGTCACGCTGACCTGGAAGCTCTGCGGCACGCCTTGGAACTTGAATATTTGTAGCAGACCCCAACATCTTAGAACTGTGAGGGCTTCGCTCGAAGTATGGCATCGGTTCCACCTATTCCTTGAAACTTTCTTAGTACAAAAATCCCACAGCAACTGCAGTTTGTCTGTTTTTCGAAGGAGAACCCTTTCAGTGGAAGCCTTTAAGAACTTGCAGCCAAAGAACATCGTATTGAGTCCTTCTTCCTTTGGGCAGAGGAAAACCCTTCGGATAACTCGCTGGGGGAATCCTGCAGTTAAATGGTTAAGCTGGATGCATAGAGCTGTAACTGCCGTTTTACCATCAGCACCAAACACTATGAGACTTGGGTCTACTTGTCAGTTTTCTTGCTTTTGAAAGGGGAAGAGGACACAAGAAAGGAGTCTCTGCACAGGACATCCATCAGTGGGACCTTCTGAAAGAGTGAAATGGTTGATTTTTTTTTTTTTTTTTGTATTTTTTTTAATTTATGAACTAATCTCATTACTCTGGTATTCAGCTCCGTACCTGTGGTTTTCATTTGGCTTTTTTTTTCGGGGGGTGGGTGGGGAAAGCCTTACCATTCTAAATTAATAGTTCATTTCTCCAGAGCAAACTCTGGGGAGAATCATATTGTGTACATTAATAATAAGGACACATGGTCCTTGGTAAGAACTATAGCTGTGGTTTTAAATCTTACATAGATGGTATGTGGACTGTGCATGTGTCTACACGGTGCCTTATGCTGCCATCTCGGTTTGGGGAGCTGGGGGTAGGGGAAAAAAAGTACCTTGTGATGAGTGAAAGGCATTAAATAAAAACATGTTTACATTTTGGGGGCCTAGCTTACCTGCCTTCCCTTGTCTCCAGCCACTGCTGGACCTAGAGGTGGATGTAGGATACATCCTCCCTGTTGCAAGGTAAGGGTAGGCTCTGAACAGAGCCCCTGGGGGGCAAACTGAAGTCTGTGGCCAGCAACTCGCATCTGTTGGTGGGGCAAAGACTGAAGAGAGCCGGTGACTGTGCCTGCAGGAGAGAATGTGGCCACTTGGTGAATCTGACTTGTCCTGCACAGGAAGGTAAAGGGCAAACAAATACTGCAGCTGTGCTTATTTATTTTTATATAAATAAATGCATCTACAAGTAAGCTTCAGCGTTAGGATTTCTGCTGAGCTGACCAGTTCCTTCTGCTGTCAGAACATTGCGATTCTGTGGGCCTGGATGAATCTCATTCACTTTCAAAACTGTTCATCCTTGGTTGATGGGGGAGGATCATAGCCCCACTGGAGCAAGGTATTGGAGAGAGATGCAGCAAGTAATACAATCCCTTCTCTCTCATGTGTGAATCAAGATCAAACAAGGGGGGGGTTACACAAGTCACAAGTGTGACACAAGTGTTACACAGCCCGAGTGATGCTCCAAACATCCAAAGAACATTCACCTCAAGAAACAGATCCATTGCTGGAGCTGAGAGGGGATTTTCTGCCAAACTAAAACAGAAAATCAACGTAACGTGATCTCAGTCTTTGGCTCAAAAGGTAGCAGCCATAAAACTTGTCAGCTACACTTGGCAGGAGCAGGCATGGCCAAAACCATCCTTTCATACCTGCTCCGGAGGCATTTGCAATGAGCTTCTTGCCAGGCCGAGTACAATACCAACCAAAATGGGATGCTTCTAGCAGAGGTGCTGCTTGCTGAGAAGCACATGGAGCAGAATTTTTCCCTCAAGGTTTTCCAGCTGCAGGGCTGTCACAAATAGGAAGTTTTAACACAAGTCAAGGAAACCAAACTCAATGGAGAACTGACTGATGCTCGCAAGATAAGCACTCTGGTAAATAAAACCTTGGAAAGAGGAATAAATGCCAGGGATGGAGGCTCCTAAGAAAGCAGGACTTCAGCATTTAACACCCTGTCAGTCACCTCATTGTTGCTCCTTGAAATTCCAGTTTTGACACCGGCCTTGAGTCAATTATCTGAGTACTGATTATTCTTGGATCTTTTTCTGAATGTGTTGGATGATTTTCAGTAACCGGTAGTTTTAAAGAGCTGATTTCTTTTACTCTGTGACGCTGTGTTCATGCTCGTTACCACATTCCCGTTCTGCCAGTGCTTGGGCCTGGTGTAAAGCTCGGTCAGGTCTCACAGCTCAGCGGCCGTGAGCAGCAGCTCCTTTACCTACCTCCTGTGAGCCACCCTGCAGCCCCACAACCACTCCTCTGGCCGAAGCCTGACACTGACTCACACTGTAACCCTGCTCATCCCTGCACCCTCCTCAGGTGAAGGGCTGAAACAAAGCACCCACCCCACATTAACCTTGTCCTTGGGGTCTCTGCACCCATCTGCTGTCAACTGCCTGGGAAGTCATGGAGTGCAACACAAAGTAAATGTAGCTGTTACCAACCACAGAAGCCGTTGAGATGACACGCTCTGAAAGGGACACGCTTCTTGGGTCTGGTCTTCAAATTTCTATTTGCTCTGTTAAACCAGAACCTGGATCTGAGCTGTTTCTGGAAACAGCTCGTACAAAAAGCACACTTTGCCCTTGCCCAGCTTTGAACAGTTCAGATGCAACAGCAGAACACAGCGGGAAAACTGCAAAGAAATCGTTGCAAAAATACACCCATCACTGGGGAAGGAAGAACAGTCGCGGGCTCACTGGTTTGCCCATTTCCTGTAGGGAGTTCTTCCTCTGGTTCTCCTGCCTGACCTCCCAAGGGCTACTGTAACCTGCACAAAGCAGGAATGGAGCTGTCCCATTCCTGCCCCAAGTGCCTCCTTCCTGAACCCAGCTGTGGTTCATGAGGTGCACTTCAAAACCCTGCAATCACAGCCCTCTGACCAAACCAGCCCAGATTCTCTACATTTGGCCATTATCCTATGGGGTGCACCACTGACAGCCAAGGTGAGCACAGCAGAGCTAACACTGGGCAAGTAGCTGAGTGGTGGTTTGTATCAAATGTGGGGGTTTAAAAGGAAAGAAAGCAAAAAATCTCCTTGTTTCTAAAGTGCTTTGAGTTGAAGTGCAGCTCTACAACCATTTTATGAACTAGACTCCATGATTCCCAGAGAAAGGGAACTTCCTCTGGAAAATACGAGACTTTAGTCCCATATTTCCACCTCTGTAATGGATCAAGTGCTACATTCAGGGGACAGCTGAACAGAGACAGTAGAACCCACGGCACCCCTCTGCCCTGACAGACCTGCACCGAGGAGGAGCTTGGGAGCCTGTGGCTCCCCATGGACTGCATTCCTCTTGGCTGCTCCGTGCTCCCCTACAACTTCAACCACTTCCATTTCTGTGATTCTAGCACTGAGCAGCTGATTCAGTGAGCACCATCACAAGAGGTGACAGCGCAGCTCACCCTGCATGCAGAGACCCGCCACAGTCTGGGCACAGCAGCCCCTCCGCAGCCAGGCAGTGCCTGTGGCTGCACTGCTCGGACCATCTCTGCCTGGCTCCTCAAACTCCTCCACCAGCGCCAGGCTCCTGCGGTGAACTCCATCCAGAGCAAAGCGATGCTAACGCAAGACCTCAGAGCACTCCCCGTGCTGCAGGAGCTCCTGCCTTCCTAAGCTAAACTAAAGCTGGGAAAATGCTGCCACCGTTTGGCAAAACTTTGGAGTTGACTGGCCCAGAAGAGGAACACCAGCACCCATCTGCCCTCCTTCCTGAAAGCTCAAACGACAATGGAAGATAATACAGAGATTTCTAAGCTCAAACTCCAAGTTAATTTTGTCTCCAAAACCAGAGCAGTCAGCAGTGATAACTCACATGCCTTTCAGAAGGTTATAATAGAGGTTGCAAACCCAAAGGACATCCTGTGCCTGTAACTGAAGAGGGAAAACAAGTTTCCCCAGGACGGGATGTGGCCAAAGAGGCTTTTAATTGTGTACAATGTGCTGCCCTGTCCCGATCAACTCCATACCCCATCACCGGCATCCCTCCATGCAGCCAGACAGCAAAAGGATGGCCATCCACTCAGCTCAGGACTGAGCCTGGTATCTCAACTGATGAACCTGCACTGTCAGAGGTAAAAATTCCAGACCCAGCACAGGATATTTTCCCAAACTTGGTTCCAAAATAAACAAGGGACATACTCCACAGGGAAGAGGACACAAATGATGGATGCAGCTTATGCCTAGTCATAGTATTCAATCATACATTAAATAAAGTTGCAGCCAGTCTTTAAATTCACATCACTGTCATCTCCTCCCATGATGTCCAAGCCAGAGATGCATTCTTCCTTAACACAAAAACAAGCCTCAAAACCACAGTTAAGTTCGTACCATAACTAGCCAAAATTCACCAAAACTATAGTCAACAGAAGGTCCAAGATGGTACCTTGGATCTTGACCTGGTAACTTTTGTTGGGAATTATAACTATATATTTACATAAATGTTTACTAGGATTTGCTCACCTGTTATTTTATACAAGGAAAGAAAACAACTCTTTATAGAAAAACCAATGCCCATAAAACAAACCAACCAGCTGGTTGGAACAGGCTCCCAAAAGCCTTGTGGTTTCCTGTAACACGTTCTGACTTGGCCATCTCTTTCCTCCTGACAGAAGAGCTTGTTTCAGTGGTACCAGGATTCACTTTACATAGGGAAGGCCAAGTCATCATTCCAAGCTTTCAAGATTTGTGCTTTTCTTTGTTGGAACATCAGCTGGTTTACAAGAGCATGTAACAAGGTAACTACAGGAGCAGAAACTTAGGACAACATTCGAAAGTCAGCAATTTCCTTAAGTCCCTGTTCCTTCCAACAGATCATGCAGGCACACACAACAGCTTCACCCAGCTCATGCCCTCTTAGAGGGCTACAACCATACCCACCACCAAAGTCCTCATTTCTAACCCACAAATACACCCGACAAGACGTGTGTCAGTGCAAGCCCAACCAGAGAGTGAACAGATGTGACACAGCGAGCATCGGCCTTTTGCAGCTGTTAAAACTGACAGAACATGGATGTCACTGAGGTTTGTACATAAATGGGTTCTATTTACTGACTTCCCAATGCAGCTTAGGCTCAAAGGTGCCAACACAAGTGAAGCTACGGAGGATCTGCAGGCTGCAGAACCGGACATTCACTCGGACTGGAACGGAGCTGGAACACAAACCAGTTTTCTAAAAGAGTTTAATAAAGGAATGGTGACGTTTCTTGGAAAGTGGGAGGAACCCAACGGGCATTGTGTGTGCCACCTGCCTGAGTCACAAAGAAACACGACTGTCAAAAAGATATTTAAGTTTAATACAAATTTTATACAAAGAAAATGTGAAAAAATACTTCCATATGCTAAAAGCAATTATGCTTCACAAATAAGGCCAGCTAGGCTATTTCTGACACAACTGCAAGTCACCAACAGTCTGTTCTCGCTTTTTTTCTTCTAATATTTTTTTCCCCTCTAATGTGGGTTCTAGCTGGAGACTGTACAAACCGCATTCTTTTATAAACAATGGGAGAAATCAACATGACTAAAATGTACAACAGAATGTACTGGAATGATATCATACAATTAATTTTCTCATATACATACATCACCTTTGCTTTGTTCAATGCTTTCGTTTTACACAACATACAAAATGGTACTACAGTATAAGTGTAACAGACAGCATTTTCATGGGTTACTTCCTCTCATACTGTACTGCTTCATGCTTACATAAAAACATAAATCCCATCATATAAATAATACATGCTCTGGCCCAGCATTAAAAGTCCTTTGCCCGCCTTTCCCCATCCATGTTTTTCTCCGCACCTGGTTCTTTCTTGTCCAAAGTCCTTTGCGAGGATTTGTACAAAAAGAAAACTGAACTGTGAAGCATAGGAACAAACTTTACTCTTCAGTCTTTGCTATCAATGATCAGACACTGTGTTACATCCAGTTGGCATCACACCTTCCAACTTTTCTGATACTAGACTGAATGAGATTTCAACTTAATTTTAACCTGTAAACAATACAAAATTTAATGGACTGATCATTGGAAAAAACAATGTAAATCTTTATGTATTTCAGGTCCACAGATTGGAAATGTAATTTGCCCAATACAAGTAACTGAAAAAAGACTCTTTTCATCACTTGGTTGCTCAAAGAAATTCTACAAGAGTTTCAAAGTGCGGAAGTTGTTTTCAATCCAAATGCATATCAGATTGTTCAGATCTCATGATCATATTATTTGATGCGTAACGGCAGTTTCCCAAGACCAGTTTTCAGTATCAGCTTGTGATAAGGCTGTTTTAAACCTTCCTTTTCCAACTCCAAACACTCTTTATAAGTTAAAGTCAATACAAATATAAAAAGGAGATGGTACTCTAATGACATCCACAAATTGTACATTATTTACAAAAGAAGCATAGATTTAATAGGGATCTTACCTGTCCTCAGCTTTTCTAAGCCAGCGCTAATGCTTTACATTAATGTAGTGTAGTTACTGCTTTGTACACATATACAAAGCTAAAGTCTGAACCTTTGAGGTTAATCCAAAGAACTGTGTTTATTTTTCACATTTCTATTAGATCTATTTATTCCAACAATTGTATGGACTTCTTGTTAGCAGTTAGACTCTTCGTACTTGGACTGGCATTGTGGTCTGAACATACTGAACTCCAGTTCGCATTGCCACTGTCCCAGCAGAAGGACTTACCGCTACAGGAATGGTCTGTGGATTAAAACCAAGAGAAACATATTGTTATGTTATAGGTCACAAACATGACCACAGACAGATTTCTTTTCCAAGGGAAATCCAGAACAAGCTCCAACTGTGTGCATGAATTAATACCTTTATAACTGCAGCATTACCTCATTCCAGGGTAGAAAGTAGTGTGTTACTTTCCTGTAGCCAGGAGTTTTTCTGTATTAGGATTACTACTACATAACTACAGGGACAGGTGGTTCTATGGGTACTGTACACACTCTATCTGTGCTTGGAGAGTTCAGTTTTCATAGTTACATCCAGTTCTGTGTTTTCCCAAAACTAACGCATGGGAAGAGGAAAAAAGGCTAAGAAAATCCTTTGTCATTTGAAAAAGTTCTGACAAATCAAACTGGAGTACAAAAATACCCTCGTTTATAAGTATATTCTTGTTACACATTACTTAAAGATTTTTCCCCAAAAGGAACTCCCCCATGCATTCAGTCTACACAGAAATGAACAAAGAACATCCATTTGAACAAAAAAGTACTTAAGTTAACTTTTGCACAGATCAATAGCAAAAACATCATCATCACTGGGAACTGTCTTATACACCCTGTAAAAATATTAATATAGAATAAACTTTTCACTGCCATCATACAGATCATGATTTATACATCTCGACAAATGACATTTCAGGACATCTCTATAGGTGGCAACTGGTTCTACAGATGCAGAGACAAAGGCACAAGAATGTTAAACAATCTGGTCAAGGTCACGTCACTCTGGAAGATCTGGAAAAGGATTTATTGAATCTCAAGTCTGTATCTTAACCTTCCTCCAAAAATGTGAGAAAGTCTAGAAATGTCTGTACCATACAAACTGCAAGTATGTATCGACACAATTCCAGTGCTGCACAACTGCATCCATTTCAGTTCACAATATGTTGTGGAAGAGACAGGAAGTGAGATCCTGAGGAATCTGAAAGGGATGCACTGATCTTCCCCCTGATGGTAGTGTGACATTCCAAAGAGAACATGGAAGAAGAAATGCAAGTTCACTGAAGCTCAGTGTTTGCCCACACTGTTTTAAGAAACCACGTTAGTGTCTTGATGATATTCAGCAGGGACTGTGAGTATCCCTACTGAGATGGGTTGCAGCTAGAGTGCGTATCAGCTCCTTTGTGACAGTCTGTGCCTTCCAGAAGCCTACTCATCCCATTCCCTGGAATGCAAAGATGATGAATTTGTATTTTTACATTAACTGCAGAAATAATAAAACACAAACATGGAACCAATTTGCTAAATAAAAGATTACTGCCATTTTGCAATGATTTCAGATGTGTACAGAGGGTTCAATGGAAATGGTACCCAGAAGATACACGGGAAGTTGTTCAGAGGAGGAAGTTCTTAGTTGGACACAAAGTGCAAACTGAACCCTAAAAAAGCCACTGTGTAAGTTACTGTTAGTACTACAGGCGGGGAAATTCAGGTTGCCACAGTCACCTTTTAAATACACAACTACACAATGAAAAAGTTTCCATTCTTACAGCAATCGGGACATGGAATGTGCGAGACTCCTTAAGTGTGTTAAGATCATTCCCTGAGAGGTAAATTTTCCACCTCTGCCAGTTTTACACATATGTACATTTTGCATACACATTAAACATGCACTAAGGTTTAAAATTACGTAAATTGCACGTGCAGTCATTAGAATACAGAGGTGTCTGTAGCTGTGCAAGACTAATGCACATGTGTACAAAGATTTAAACATGCACAAATAAAGGCTGAAACCTTTCAGACACTCCAATTATGCTTTACAGAACTCAATACACTTGGGTATTACAGAAAACCAATGAAGGGAACTGCCATTTTTCTGGGTATTACACAAAACCATCTTGTGATCTTACAACCTCTCAGCTACATACAAAAAAATCCCAAAACCTAATGTCCTTGATGTTTGCTGTTTGAGTTTAAAACACACATAAAACCTTGTTATAGTAATTCAGTCCAAGCAACTTCAGGCCAATGCTGCAAAGGTGCACAGTGCTCTCAGTTGAGAGAAAAGGAGTTGAGTTAAAATGCTCCTAGGAATGTGAAAAGTCATGATCCCCACGAAGAGCAGTAACATTTGTGTGGACTCTAATGGCTATGAAATACTCTGTGCGTGCATGTGCGTGTATTCATACATACACACACAGAGGCATGTATCCTGCAGCTGAGGGAGCTGTGGGGTGTGCACTAGGAGAGAGACAGAGTAGCTTCCATTGCAAACCAGGCCTTACGGTCACAGTGTGATTAAGGTACACTGTTCCAGTGGTTCATAGTTGCTTTATAAATCATCTCACTTTAGTCAGAAAGGGAACTGAAGTTACATGTGGGCTTCTCTGCTGACACCAGCCCTGAGGCAGAGCGTATTGTTCAGCTACTGGGGCAGTATCAGCATGTGCCTTAGTAAGAAGGGTATCAGCTCAGTTGCCACGCTGACCCCAAGGTGAGCTCTGCCAAACATGACCAGTTGAAATTATGGGATATTCTGATGCATAAAATACAAAATTGGAAATCACTTCTGTCCTATCTCCTGTGGGAGACACCAGGGAGTTCACGTCTCCTTGGTTACATCTTTGATAGAAAATCAGTCTGATTCCAAGGCTATTTCTCATAATTTTGTAACACTGATGTGCAAGGCTGCATGGGAGATACACTACTGATGAATGCACGTTTCCTTTCAGAGTTACTGAGATGTCACAGGAATATCAAGCATAGCTCAGAAATAATTAAATCTCTTTAGGATACAATAGACAAAAAGATATTTAAAAGATATTTAAAATGTATTCTATATATTTACATTTATGTTGTGGCCAAGTATATACATGAAACGGAGAGATAACCAACATAAAAATGTTGTAAAGTGGAAGTCCGACTGCCCTCAGTGCCTTCACTGTACTTAACAACAGTTTCTGAATCCTTGTAATAATGAATGATGAAATGAAAGGGTGGAATGTTGCACAGCAAAATAAGACATTTTGCACTGCAAGTTGAGGCTATACCAGTGAATTCATCTCTTGATAGAACAGCAGACAGAGACAACCCCCCAGAAATACTGAGCAATTTTAATGCCAGGAACACTACTACTGCAGACTTGAAATGATGATATTGTACTTACAATTGTGGGTTGAGTAGTTGGAATATAGGTGGTGGTCTGCGGTACCTGGACCAGTTTTATAGGCTGGTTGCTTGTCACACCTGTTGCTATCTGCAGAGACAGCACAGGCAACCTCAGTAGAAGTCTCAGCTTTTACATAAATTCCACCTAGTTGTTATTATTATTAGAATATGAAATTTATGTGGGATGTTTTTGTTTGTGTTAAAAGTTTGCATCTTAATGAATTCACAGGTTACTGCTTTGTTAATAAAACAAAATTCAAATTATGAACATGATCAACGCATACAGCATGATGTTTCAGGTAGAATCACAGAATCCCAAGGGTTGGAAGGGACCTCAAAAGATCATCCAGTCCAACCCCCCTGCAAGAGCAGGGTAA
>JAVHNF010066759.1:30132-42661 GCA_034783455.1 Micropsitta finschii | reverse complement strand
TTTCTATTGAGTTTACTATCTTCTTTGTTCATCTGAATATCAATCATATTCACTTTGCCCTAAGCAGTGTCAACATTTTCTATTACTCTGTCATACATCTGATAACTTTGTATGCCAACCTTTACTGAAATGAGCCTTTATGATTTTTATACTTCTAGAGTTTATGTATTTAATTAAAATATAAGTTAATAATACATTAATTATCCCTTAACCCCTTTCTCTGAAAGGAAATCATCAGGTGACATTTCTTGTGAGATCAAATCTATGCTGTTGCTTCTTCTTTGTTTCCACAAATAGCTATTTTCTGCAAACATTTAGGTGCTCTCAGCACTAAAACTTTTTTTTTAGGATATCTGGAAGTAATAGAAACTTGAACTTGCTAAGGCCTGCAAATTTAAGAAAAGTGAGGGAAAAGATAACTACAAAGACACACAAGTCATGCCTTTATTTATCACTAACTTTCATTTGGCCAGCTGTTAGAGTAAATATGCATCAAACTTTTCAAAGGATCCAGCTGTACAGCTAATTGCATTTGTGAATTTACTGCTTTAGTAATAGAGGTCTTCACAGTCATCAGTGTGTTTATGCACAAAATCTTTCAAGGAGCTAGTGTTCTCAATAACTTCCAAGTGACACATTGAAACTTAAGACTAAAATCAGATAGGGACAGAGCTATTAAAGCTGTTGCAAAATTTAACTTTTAGGCATCTTTATCTCCAGCTGAATTACAGCCACAAGCTGTGAGGCCAGGCATCACACAGAATACATAGGGAAAGTCTGATGCTGAAAGGTAGAACCCTGCACCAGCACGCACTGGGGGCTGCCTGGCTGCAAAGCACCTTTGCAGTAAAGGACCTGGAGGTCCTGGTGGAGCCTGCAATGTGGCCTTGTCATGGTTTAAACTCAGCCGTAGATCAGTCACGCAGTCTCTCTCTCACTCCCCGCCTTCTTCCCTCCCTCTGCTCCCAGAGTGATGGGGAGAAGAATCGAAAGAATGCAGCTACCACAGGTTGAGATAAGAACAGCCCTATCAGGAACCAGCATCATTAACTCCACAAGGAAATCTTGTGTGCTAAGCACTGGAAAACAGTTTAACTCTTATTCCAGCAAGTGTGACACATGGACAGTATAAAGGTATGCCCACCAGACCTTTTAGATATAGCAAATGTTTACCAGCTAGCTTCAGACACCTTTTCCCCCATATACACTTTATTTCCTCTTCCAACTTCACCTACAATCCAATTCAGCCAAATTAAACACTGCCTCATTTACATTAGCAATATAGGAACTTAGCTCTGCAGCAGCATCATTTGTTTTTTCCCCTTTGCAAATTGTTTACAATGGCAAAAGCAAATCAAAACGTGTGTTTAGACAGGTGCTGTGTGAAGCACACTGCAGGGAGGAGAACATGCAGCTGCTGGAGAACATGACACAAAGGAGCAAAATCAATTACTAAGACATTAAGAGTTCCCATACTGGAAACACAATGGGATGCCTCTGGAGACAAAGTGCTGAAGCCTAAGTCTGCCACCCCAATGTCATTTTGCAGCAGAAGATGCAGATGGTCTAGAGCCAACTGAAAAAAATCACGTGCAGATTAAAACCACCAGAGATTGCAGCAGCATCACTTGTTAGCACCTGGTGCTCTGCTTGGATTAAAGTCAGAAACCAGGTTTTGAAAATGTAATCATAGGAAGCTTCCACTTATTTTCAAAAAAAAAAAAAAAAAAGAAAAATAGTTCACCTTTTGATGAACTTGGGGTATTTCACCTCAGCTCCATTGGCATATGCTCCCGTGAACTAACTGTGCTGGAGTTCCATGCTGCACACATGGATTCTGGACAGAATCCAGCTCCCCCTTCTATCCATCAAAAACTGTCGCAATTGAGACCACACAGGATTAAAGTATGTAGGAGCTACTATGTAGTATCACACAGTACAGCTGAGAATGACACTGCAACTCAGAACTCCCCTCAACGCCCTTCTCCTTTTCCCATTATGGAAGGATGCCCTTTCTGTAAAGCCTAGGATCTCACTCTATTCCCTCCATTTCAGGGCTGGGCTGCAAAGAGCAGTATAACATCTAGTGTTGAATCATTCAGCTGAATATGGCAGAAAGTAGTAGTTTGTGGTTAAACATCTGACAGAAAGATTCAGATGAGGTTTTCTGGCCCCAGATGAAGGAACTGACTTCTATGGGTGGGTCACCCCTTAAGTTTTATTCTTTGTCAAGATAGGTACTATGTAGAGCTGGCCTCACAATGCTGAGCACTACTGAACCACACCCGTATCTGACATATCTGGTCTGGCACTTCCTTCATCTTGTCATTACTCCAAGATTCATTTTACTTTGAGCTATGAACTTACTGTTCAGATTTTCCTCCAAGTAGCAAGCCCGTGGCCTTCAAGATTACAGCAGAGAAAACACAGCGGAGCCTGTCAAAGTTTCAGCTGCTGTAATGGATAATGTTTGCCTTCAGCTGCTCCAGCTTTGGGCTGCACATGCCTCCCTGCTTCTGTTTGGACCAAAGCAGGAGGAAATTTGCCTAGCCAAGTGAATGCAGAAGAAGGCTGAAGAACCCAAATGAAGACAGCTCAATACAATACAGTACATGACTTTCATTAAGATTTCCCTTAGGGCCTGATGGGAGTATAGAGTGTGGCTTCACCTGCACAGAAGGATTACAGCAACACCTGCAACCCAGCTAAGCCTCTCCTGTTTTAGAGAACAACTACTCTTTGAAATCAATTAGACAACGCTTGCAAGTGAGCCAACCAAAGATAGCTTACTAACTCCCTCAAAGACTTATGAATTATGACTGCAGACATCTACTGCTTTCCAATTCTTATGCACTATAACACCAATTCCATTCATTAGAGGTAAGAACAGCTCATAACACATTCCTGGAGATTAAAAAAAGCAGCGGTTTCAGGGGGAAAAAAAGAAAAAAAAAGGAGAAAATGCCTTACTGTGCTAAATTTTCTTGAAGTTACTGTGTAGTGTCGCTTAATCTTTGAAGCCCTTTAGAAATTGCTGTCATCTTAATAGAATCACAATATCTGTATCAACTTTAGATCTTCTGCAGCTCTATCACTTACCTGATCAAAGAGTTGCTTCCCTGTAGTGTTGGGCTGGATGGCAAACTCCAGCTCAGCATCCATAGTAGTAACACGCACGCTGATCTGGAAGACAGAAAATGCATCATTACAACACATTATTGTGTGTTGTCACACAAAGCATGGAAACCAACACCTGCCTATAGCCAGGGATCAGCTCTAAAGCTTCCAGGGATTTCACTGCCAGCAGTTACAAAGTCATCCGCCCTGCCAGCATGGTGTTCCCAGTTTCCCCATAGAATATAACTTTCCTGTTTCACATTGTAAGAGTTTATCCGCTCCATTCCTACTATCATTCCTGTCCATACATTGACATATATGAGAGCCATTTACAGTTTATGAGTTGAATTTTTAGTGCAGAACATTCTGATGTCCTTCCTAAAAGCATGGATGTTCCGAACCTTGGTACAAACAACCGGACATCCAACCCTTCCATCTGAAGGATGGGTGTCAAGGAAGCCCCTGGAAGCATTAACAACAGCGGAGGCATTTCACCTTAAATACTAGTGTAGAACATGCCAATTGCATTCACAACAATGGAACACTGCTGGAAAACATTGTGCAGATTCTTACGTATAGATAAGAATACTCCTGCCTAAACACAGATGCCTTAACTTTTGACCAGGCAAAGTAAGACCTGTAAGTACACCAAGCTGTCTGAGAATTCATTTCAATTTGCATACCTGTCAACTGAAAAAGACCAAGACACGTCCCAGTTTATGAACACGAGCTGCAGATGCTTTAGCTCAAACCAGTTTAATGTTTCTCAGTCAAGACAAAGGTTCAAAACTTGAAGCTGTACACACTGAAGAGATTCACAGTGCACCAAGCCACAGCTTGCAGGCCTTGCATTCACAGTTTTCTTTGCAACAGCCATAACTCTCCAATCCTAATTTGTTTGCTCTTCAGTGCAGTCAATCCTCTTAGTGCACTTAACCCACCTTCAAGGGGGGAAGGGTGAGGGGAGTTGTACTGGGAACAATTTTAGTGAGAATAACTCAAATTCACACTTGGACTATAAGCTAACACAATACCAAAATGCTGGAGTAAACAAAGAACTATTCAAAGAACCACCCAAGACTGACATGATAGCAGCCAGATCTGTATTTCTATCGAGCACATGGACAGATTTCACATCTTATTCACAAAGACAGCAGCAGGAGACTGCAAGAGAGCTACAATCATTTTTCCCCACAAACAAGAAGCATTCTCCTTACTAAGCCTAAGTCAAGTGCTGAAAGAGACCGTTATATCCAAACAGATTCTGAAGTTTACCAAAAGCCTACCTGAGCCTAGGCACAGCACTATTTCATAATCGATACCCCCTCATGATGAACCTAAAGGCTTCAAGGTTTTAGCTGAACATTTCATCATGTTCTATAAGAGGTCAAACGTAGGCTTAACAAGCACAACTGAAGTCAAGAAGAGCTGCAGTTCTAACTGTTGCATGCATAAGGAATGCTACACAGACATTACTGGAGCAAAGATATCATTCCTCATCTGCTTTTCCATAAGTTGGTTTTGAAATGCTCTGAACCTTCTGACATAACAAAGTCAAGCAGTGTAATAAAGTAGCAGGGACAGAGCTAACGACCTAAACTCACATGCAATCAAGCAGTCTCTTTTATAAAGAGCGCTGGCTTGTAAGCCTGACTTGCTCAGCACACCACCAGTCAAAGATGTCCATAGGGCACATCTAAGTATAAGAGGGGGTACATTAAATAAGCCACTGAGCAACAAGTTGCTTACTGGGGTTTTTGAAGTCTTTCACATTCACCTAAAACACAAACGTGCCAGCTACAGTGAGAGAAAGAACAGTCTCTGTGCTCCACTGTATAAGGATAAAACATAGTCGCTACTCTTACCATGCACAGAGGCGACTGAAGTCTTAAGTATCTGAGCACAGAGGAAGCACCAGAAAACAGAACTGAAACGTTTGTGGCAGCTCTTAGCAGCCTGTGCCCAAATAGCTATTTAGAGCAAATCAGAGCTTAAAACTTAAAACAAAGCTGCTTCAGTAAGTATTCTGCATGAATTAAGACTTACATCTTTGTCAGCACAGTAAAATAAGGTCCCATACTGGAACCCATCACTTATGTAAATGCACTTAAGCTGTCTGACCAGTTATCACCCTTCAATCAGTACGTTCAATAGGAAGAGATACACTTCCCCCCCTGCCTCAGCCGAAATCCCCTGTGCTCAAGATGCGGAGCAACCGAAGGTTTAGGAGCAGCAGAGTCTTGAATGGGGTCTGCACTGGCGACTTCAGCCTGTTCTGTAAGACAGCATGAGCTAAGACACCACAGGAAACAGGCTCGCTGCTTGCGAGAACCACACCCTGGTAATGCTAGCTTCCCTGATCGGAACACAGCTTTAACACGCTCAACGGCAAACTGCTCTTAACCATCAGCGGGCTGAGCTGGGGAAAGTATGTCCGGGGCTGTAGCAGTGCCACTTTAATCACTAGTCTCACACTACCCTAATACTTGGCCGAGAAGTTAGGCTGCTATAAACATCAGCTTTGTCAAGCCTTGTTTGTGTCTGCAGCACTCTAAATTCTGGTTACATCTTCATCTAGCAGAAGTTTTACCTTAGTAGGTGGCCTCTAAATAGCCTTCTTTTATCTTATAAGCATCATTCCATGTATTTTGCATACAAACAGCTGGCAGCACTGTATGAGAAGCTTCCAGAGAAGGCCATCGTGCACATAACAAGAAAATTCAAGTACCACATTTCAACCAGCAAATAAATTTACACTCGGCAACCTAAAAAATACTCAAGGAAAAAAAGCTCATATTTAACTGATTCATTTCATAACAGCTACAGGAAAGAGCTAGAAACCTAGCAACTCTTCCTCTTCTCTGAGGAATTACCATTGTTCTACCAGCCTAAGCACAGCTAAAGATTGCCACTACCAGAGCGCATTAAAGAGCTTCCTGCTGCCAAGGACAGTGTTGTGGTGAGGGCAAGACCTCCTACACAGACAAAACCTCTTGCATGGAAGAGACGCTGTTCCAGCCCCCGGAGCAGCTGCAGCCAAAGAAAGCTCCTTTTGATAAGCAAAAGCTTTCAAAAGCTACAGGACACAACCACCCTTCTCCCATAGTGTTTAGCAGACTACAGGAGACAGGCTTAGAGACTGGTACCAGGCACCCATCTGCAGCATCTTTCCAGGTATTTTAATATTGCCAATATACCTTCAAGTCTCACTTTCTGCCTCACTGAGATCCCCAAGTTTTACTAGCAGCAGTGATTATCAGTTATCATCCACGTCTCTCAGTAAGCCCTACTAATAACTTGCTATAACTACTTCCTAAGATGAAAATTTGTAGCTGCATATGGCAGGACAAACAGGAAAGACGGCTACCGTCACACTGAGTAACGGATGTACTACTTGTGCTAATGCCCCAGCGTGCTGAGCAGCGCAAGAGGTAAAACAGACAGTTCTGTTTGTCAGAAGTAGAGACAGGAAGAGAGTACTAGGAAATTCATGTCAGAATAATAGGTAGAGTCAGCACAACAGGGTATCAACCTCTGCAAAACCCTGACCCTAAGCTAAAGCTTCTTTCCTCCTTCAATTTCCTGAGTGTGAGGAAGCTGTTATACCCTGCTGGTTCACAGGCTTCAAGCTTCAGATATTCCTATTTCTCAAGTTCAAGCCACCAAGTGGACTATTTCTGGAGAAAATAGCATAGGGAAAAGCCATATTTAACTGCTCCTTTGGCTATTACAGATGTTCAGTTAATATGTAATTCCAGGACACCCTTTACAGACCCTCTATGCTATAGAGCACCAGTTCATCCAGCAGTCACTACAGATAAAGATACTAAACTAACACCATGCATCGGTTCCAACAGTTCTGACCAGAGAATCACATCAAATCCCAGTGAAGCTGAATAAACTCTGAACTCTAGTTCTCATAAGGCACCCTAATAATCTGAAAACCTTCCCAGTTTTGGTTTTCAACAAGATTACCAACAGGATAGTAAGTGTAATGAGAATTGTTCCTCTGTCCCTCAAAACACAAGTGTTTTCTGGAGGACACTGGCTCCCCAGGGTTGTACTTCACTTCCCACCAAGCTGGCCAGCCAACACGGGCCCTGCTGCAAGGGCAGGAGACACATGCTGACCCATGGGGCATCATGCTTTGCACAAGCTCAGATGAGCCCTCACCTGCAGCATCAGCAATACTTACAGACATCTGGCTCCTTCCTGAGTGCCAGCACTCCACCGAAACAGCCCTGGTTCCTCTGTGTCAGTGTAAGACTGGAATCAGGTCATGTGAAAACGCTTGCAATTTTTAAAGGGATTACACTTAATTAAACCAAGCCCCCTTCCAGCAGTCTTAAAGGGCCTTTTCATACCCCTAAGCTCATCAGGGAACAGAACAGCAGCAGGTACACCCCAGGCACCAGCCCTGGCCCTCCCACACTGCAGTCCTGAAGAGATCTTTAACCCTCCCGAAAGTTCCTGGAGCTTCCCAGCCATCTCTACTATCCTGCTCTTCACTCACCTGAGAACACAGCACTCCTCCTTCATCTGGAGCCACAGATGGGGGCAATACAGCGAAGGAAGGGATCCCACCCCACCATGACAGTTTGAATAAAGTCACCATAATATAGCAGAGATAGAAGCTTGCCCACCTTTGATGCACTCAGTACCAGCAAGCCAGAAGTACGACTTACGTGTTATACAGTACACATAACATCACCCTCACAGGCACTTACTCTGTTTTGGTACCTAACTATAGCCTGAAGTAGGAACTCACCCTTTAAAGAATCCCTAGTGATTTTAGTGCAGAGCCTGAGGAGAAAAAGCTGATGTTACAGAAAAATTGAGCTTCTCTGCACATGTCATCTTATACCAAGACCAAAAGTGCACACAGCAAAGATTACCTGAAAACACCTTACCAGATAAAACACCCCTGTGATTGTAGTGAAAGGAAAACAAAAACTGCACTCTTCCCATCCACCCCCTGTGCTCTTTGCACAGTTGACAACACAGCACCTAAGCTCATTCTGCAGTAGCTGTTATTCAGTTGGGGCTATTTTTAATATCATTTCTGACAAAGCCAGTTGCTAAACAAACCAGAGCCGAGTATACCTTTCAGCAACACACTGGTTACTAACACATCCTAACTGTACCGGCTGTACGTTAAGACATAAACCAGGACAGAAAGTTATAGATTGTGAATCAGATTTCTGAAGGTGCCCAAGCTTACTGCCTTTCTTATGCATTATCTTATGTACCCAACCACCATCTAAAACTAGCTCAGTATTACAAGCTTCAGGCTGCTGTACATGAACAAGACACATAGCTGTTCATTAAAGCACAAAAAAATGCCAACATTAACAGTCAGACTCAGCAAGAAATAGCAGGTTTACATGAAGCTTACTGTAAAGTTTCATCCACTATTATGGTGAATTCCACAGCCCAGTGTCATCCAAGGGAAACTTCAGTCTGTACCTATAATAGAACTCAATTAAAAGCCAACTGCAGAGGGAGGACCAGCTTCTCTGTAAGCAGACAGTGACAAAAGGAACTAGGGACTGCATACGCCAACCTCAATTAATGGGCTCAACCACTGTTTGAGTTCAGCAGGGATAAAGAACCGCAGTTTGGAAGCACAGAAAGAAGCTCCTCTTATTAGCTTCAGCAACAATTTTTTCTGGCCTGTTCCCTTATCCCCACCACCATCCATCCCCCTTGCAGAAGAACAGAGATCACACATCTCATGTGCAACAGTCTAGACCACAGTGATGTGAGTTTCAGAAACACGAGGAACTGGCAGCATCCTCCAGATTTGACTGTAAAGTGGCTATTGCTGACTGACCTACAGCTCACAAATGGGATCCAAGTCCTCAGGGAGAGGCCATACCCACTGGATTTATGTGCAGAGCCCTGTAGCCACATATGCAACAGTGCTTAACCCCAAGTATACCACATAAGTTCACTTAGAGAAAACATCAACCCAACAAAATTAGCAATTCCCTTAATTTAAAAATCAAGGACCAGATGAAGCTAAGCAGCACCTCATCAATAAAATCTCATACTTAGGTCAGTATTTGAACTAAAACCAATAGAAGAGCAAACAGCTTGATTCAGAAACCGCTGTGGGGCCATGTCTTAAAGCTACATCAAGCTGTGTTCCCTCCCTCCACTTCCACCAGTTGCCACCTTGCTTTACTGGGGACACGTGGGCAGCAAGCTGCAGCTTTGACACAGCTTCGACACAGCTTCAGGAGCCAAGCTGTTGAGGACAGCAAGGGGAAAAGCTGCCACAGGAAGCAAGCTACAGCAACAGCGGGCAAGACTGAGAAAGCTCACAGCTTTGAAGCGTGTCTGCAGAAAGTGAACTGAGAAAGGGTGGAGAAGGGAGCGCCGGCACTGCAGGAAGCAAGACATGCCCTATGACACAAGTGTGCATCTGACACTTATCTCACTTCAGCAGAGACACCGAGGGGATGCTGCCAACACAGAAAGCTTTCTGCCCATGGCTTCCAGCAAATTCACCTTTATAGCACTGATTTACTGACACAGGGCAGGGGGAAAGGTGGTTACAGATGCTGGCCATTAAAAAGCTACTCTTCAGGTTACCAGCTCTTCTAGCACTTGGTGACCAATGTGGAAGCTTTTAGAAGTACCTCTGCCCCATGTGGAGCTTAGAAGAGCAGAGAATTTCTGCTTTATCTAACAAAGGGGTTAAAAATAAGCTGATTCTATGTCCACTCCAACAGCTATACACATTTTCTGACAGGGTTTAAAGCAAGCTTTGTATCCAGTAGTTGAAATTGACAATCCCAGTTCTTGAAAAGGGTAAGAAGAGACTGAGGCAGCTCTAAGTATCTGGTACAAAATAGAACCATAGAATAGTTAGGGTTGGAAAGGACCTTAAAATCATCCAGTTCCAAGCCCCCTGCCATGGGCAGGGACACCTCACACTAAACCAGTGCACCCACAGCTCTGTCCAACCTGGCCTTGAACACTGCCAGGGATGGACCATTCACAACTTCCCTGGGCAACCCATTCCAGTGCCTCACCACCCTCACAGTAAAGAATTTCTTCCTTATATCCAATCTAAACTTCCCCTGTTTGAGTTTGAACCCATTACCCCTTGTTCTGTCACTACAGTCCCTAATGAAGATCATCTAGTTCCAGGCCCCCTGCCATGGGCAGGGACACCCCACACTAAACCATGCCACCCAAGGCTTCGTCCAGCCTGGCCTTGAACGCCACCAGGGATGTTTGTTACTTCTTTCTACTTGTTTTCAACCTGTGCCTAGGCCTTGGGGGATGGAATATTAGTGTTACCTCGTAGGTAAATGTTAATGAGAATAGCAGTAGTTAATGTGCACTTTATCAAATAATGCACTAATTATTCTTGTCCAAGGCATTTTCTTGATCTGTAATGTTGTTTTGCTTTACTGTTCTGTGGTCACTTCCAGCCACATTTAGCCTGAAGATGTGTGAGCACAATTTTTAGTCATTAGTTTAAATTTGGCTAGCAGGTTTTACTGTAGTATTACAGATTAATGGCTTTTTTTCAAACTACCTGATTTCTAAGATAGACAATCTCATAGTAACTTTCCATAATAAAGTGGTTTTATTCCCAGTTGCATATATTCTCAGTTGAATAAAATTACTTTCTTTTCTGCTGTGGGTGGACAGAGATAGATGGGAGACAGCAGAGAAGCTAACTTCCTCTCCCATATGCAAGAAACCTGTCATCTTTAGTTCCATATCTATTCATAGTGTATGTCTGTTCAGCTCTTCACCTTTTTGTCTACCAAGTCTGCAGGAAATAAGGAAATAGACAAAACTGATACATTAACATAAATTGCACAACATCAAAGCATAAAGAACTGGACATTATTTGCACTGTTTTTGCAAACAACTTCATAGCAATAATAATTAGAGTTAAATAATTCACAAAAGCCTAGCTCCATTTCCAGCTCTCCCAATGGACTTTGCATAATGAATTTTGCAGGACTTTATCTCAAGTATTCCATCTATAATACCACATAATGATGTTCAGCTTTGTACATTTCTGGAGTTGCTTAAAGTAGGAACTGCATAAATTCCTGAACATTATTATTTTGTTTTATATCATTATGCCTTACACAGATATAAAACTGAATATTAAATCTTCCTTTGTTCAGCAAATGCAAAGTTTCTTCTTATCACTTGGAAACCATACATCCTTATATGCCAATTCTGTGGAATCACATTCCTGATCATTATCATTGTCAATGCATATGCTAAATTGTCTATCATGTAGAACAAGAATAATTCATATCAAGATTGCTTTATAGCACTCAAACTTCTGTAGTACTGTGGAAATTTTTTTGCTTTCATTTCAAAGTGCTTGAGTGAGGATTTGGCTTTTTTTTCCTAGATAAAGTATGTTTAACATCTACTGACAAGTCACAAGAGGAAAATTTAATTTGAGGTCAGTTCTTAACGGAAGTTTGTATAAAAATTGGATACTTAATGTTCAGTTTTGCTGTACTTTGGTAGTTTCCTATGAACAAATTCCAGCAGCAAAAATTAAAGGTAAGAAAATAAGTTGTTTTAAATTAAGCTACTGTTGTGATATCTGAGCTGTCTCTGTTTACCTACTTTTAACAAAGTATTTCCTGTTCTTCTTCTGTTTAGAAAAGTTATATTAGTTTTCCTTTGAGTAGTAGTTTTCTCTTGAAGAGGAGGTTCAGGTGCTTGCCTTTGGAGGGGTTTGTATCCTGTTACATGAAGCAAAATTGCAGTAAATTATGCCCTTTATTACTGAATGAGATAAACCCTAGACTCTTTCCTTTTTCAAAATTCTTCCTTGACAAAGAATCTCTTTTACTTGAGTGGTCAGTTGTACTACACTGTACTACTGGACAGAAATTCCAAC
This sequence comes from Micropsitta finschii, assembly GCA_034783455.1. Taxonomy (NCBI): domain Eukaryota; kingdom Metazoa; phylum Chordata; class Aves; order Psittaciformes; family Psittacidae; genus Micropsitta; species Micropsitta finschii. Next base: position 30,648 of record JAVHNF010066759.1, on the reverse strand, counting down.
TCCACTGCCTTGGAAGCAGCAAGTAAAATTAAACCAAATAAAAGGACAACAGTAAAATGTCAATAGGCAGAAAGAGGATGGGATTAAAAGTGTTCTTGCCCATCTTAAGTTTTGCAGATACCCTACAAAGTTATCCTTGTTATCCTTCCTAATGCAGAATGGCAGCATCAACACATTCTCATGAATAGTATGTAGCCATGTGAATGTCATGAACAAAAGCAACAGCTGAACTGTTAAGATATGAATCTAATTTTAATGGAATTGCTATCAAAGCAACTCAAACATGTCAGGAATCCTGTAAGTAAAAAGGTGATATTAAATGGCTTGACAAACATGTTTTGAATGGAGGAAATAAAATTCTCACAAGAGAAATAAATGGGAATAACTGATTTTTTGCAATACAGCAGTTTATAGTGGTTTTCTTCCAGGAAATGTTTTTTAGTTCATCTGTAGTGAACTCCCTTGAGAACCTTCAATAACATACTAAAACTTTCCAGGTAGCTACATCAGATTTAA
>JAVHNF010066759.1:0-22351 GCA_034783455.1 Micropsitta finschii | reverse complement strand
TGGCAACTGGTCACCTTGGGGGGGTTCCCTCAGGGCTCAATCCTAGCACCAGTACTGTTCAGTATTTTTATCAGTGATCTGGATGCACAGGTGGAATGCACCATCATCAAGTTTGCTGCTTATACCAAACTGGGACATGCCCTTGGCTCTCTTGAGGAGCATGAGGCCTTGCAGAGGGATCTAGATAGATTGGACCATTGGGCAATCATTAACAGCATGAAATTTAGAAGAACAAATGTAGGATTCCCCACCTGGGACACAGTAACACCTCAGACTTGAACACAAGTTGGGAGAGCGGCTGGAGAGCAACAAGAAAACTCAGAGAATATTCAAGATATTCATAGAATACCAGGTTGGAAGGGACCTCAAGGGTCACTTGGTCCAACCTTTCTTGGCATAAAACACAGTCTAGACAAGACAGCTCAGGCTCTTGTCCAACACTGGGGAATCCATCACTTCCCTGGGAAGATTATTCCAATTTCACAATGATCATTGTCATTGTGAGAAGTCTTCCTCTTGTGTTCAGACAGAATAACCCCAGGAGTTATCTGTACCCATTACCCCTTGTCACACCCTTGGTCAGCTTCTGCACACAGGGAGGAAGCATTTCTAAAGTCTATGCAAACTTGTATGCCATATGCCTCTTGCTAACTTGCATGTGAACAAGTCAACCATTCATTAAAGTGCTTGGTTAATGAATCAGTAAGGAAACCCTTACTTTTAATACATATGTAAAATCCCTCCTTCTCTATAACTTCCAGCTGGAACTCCGAGGTTGACAGTGAACTGTTACACTAATAGGACTAATAGGATTGTTTATATATAAGAGAATGTATTAGACCACAAGTATTGTGCGAGTTTTGTATCATCACTTTTTGACTGGGTAACTTGATATTGCTCGAATTTGTCAGCAATAGATCTGCCTTACTTCTTGCAGAGTGCCTTCAGAACTACCTGCTGCCATTCTGAAGTCCTGTGGATTACAATCATTTTAGGAAGAGATCAGGTTCTGGAAAAAATTACAACCAGAACCATCTTGTCCATCCAACAGCTGGCCTGAAAAGACATTTAATGTATTGAGGAAATAGATTGCTCCTTTTTTAATTCACTATTCCAGAGAAGCATGTTCAGAGGGTGAAAAGGTTATACCTTATCATTCATAGAGACATCATGAACTAAAAGCCACACATCCAGGGGGTGAGGGAAGTTGAGAGCCCTGACACTTCACCCTAATAATTCATCTGGCAGCTTGTTTTTTGCACTGTAACCAAGCACAGACTTGATACTGGAGAGTCAAGTTCAATACAGTTTAAATGGTATGGCAAGAAAAGGTTCAGCCCAGAATTCCATGCTTTATTAGCCTATGTTACTTAAACCCAAATACATTTATTAAATGGTGTGAGTAAGTAATTGATCAGACTATGATGGCAGATTTTTCCTGTACTTACTCACTTCCCCACCATAACTAGGTCTCCCAGTCCAGAGAATAAAAGATTGTGAGTCATAAGGGAGAAAAGGATAAATCAGTGATATACAGACAGACAGGAATGGCTCACGGCTGCAGAAAACATCATTTCTGTTTCAAAAATACCTGGAGATTATAGGAAGGCACACAGTCATAAAATAGCAATTCTCTAGTATGCTGCATACAAGATTCTTTGACATCAATATAACCCCCTACCCTCCCAAAACAAAGGAAAAATAAACCCAGGTTTTACAGCATTCACACTCCATTACAGTAAAGTCTGTTCTCCTGAGTAGCCTTCCTCTATGAAACAAACAAGTTGACCAGCAGAGCTAGAAACTCGCAAGGTAGCCTAGATCAGTCTGGAGCACACATACCATGCCATCCTTATTCACTGCTTCAGTTATCCTCTTCCTGATCTCTTCTGAGATTTCATTTTTCTCTACCTAAAATCAGTGCTGGCAGAGAGAGGAGCCCATCTCTTCCCTCTCTCTGCCAGTCCTCTCATTCTTGCCTAATTGCATGTTTCTCTACAGAGGGGATCAGACTCAGAGCTTTTTCATTCTTTCCTCTTTTAGGAGCACTCCTGTGCCTTTCTCTGTAACCATTTGTCAGCCAGCAATGACCAAAGGGAGAGACACCCAGCATAGCCAAATGCTCCTATTTCTTAGCCCAGGAATGTGATGAGAACTAAACATCATTCCTTCATCCAAAGCCTGTATCTTTGAATAGGTTCCTCAGGACAACTACAGCTTCAGAGATGTTGGAACAACTAGGAAAGCATTTCGCAGGGGTCATACCATTAAAAACCTTTTAAAGTGTGATTTTTCCCCATTTAGTAAGAGTTCAAAAGGCCAGGAATTTCCAGCTGCCTCAGTGCTCCACTGGAGGATCACACAGTACGAGTGAAGATACTCTTTCATAGCTGCACAGGAAGGAAGCAGCAGTAGATCACCTACCCATGTTCACCCAGCTGCTGCACCTGTAATTGTCTCTTGTCAATATAAGGCCCAAACCTCGGCAATTTCGGGTTTTAAGCCTCCAAATCCTTGCATTGTTTATAGCGACCAAACCTGCCAGCAACTCTCTCTTCCTACATCCCTGACAAGTTTTTACTGCACAATCTTTTAAACATCCCAGTAAGCACCAGCATTAGCTACTGGAGTCAGAAGGGTGGGGTTTATGCCCACAAATTCCAAAATACTGGAATGCTCCACCTTGTAACACTTCCGTGGTTGTTTCCAAGAGGTTTGCCCGGAAGAGTGGCCTTCCATGAATCTAGAGACTTCAGCCTGCTTTAGAAGTTTCAGATTGGATAAAAACAAACTCCTTTGATGCAGTATTATTGGCTGCACTATGCAAATTCCTGCTGTTCCCAAACACCCCTAGGGAAAAGAAAGCAATTAACTGAATGCTTACTAGTGCTCTTAATTTACATCAGTTAATTGCCCTGGATTATTCCTGGGCAAGGAGGGATTTCCTTTTTTCCAATAGTGTGCCTGCAACAGCAAAGACACTCCTCACCGGGTGAACTGATTTCTAGGATAATCCTTTAGGAGCCAGCCAGACAAACAAGACCCTGGCAGGGAGATGTGGGATGGGACCCGAGGAGTCAGAGTTGAGATTTCGGAGCTCTGCTTTTTTTTTCCCAGCAGACCCCATTGTAGTGCTCCGAGCAGCGATTAAGCACAGATAACAGCTTTATTGTGCAAATCCAGGGAGGCCCCTCTCGAGCTCAGAAGGGAAAAGGAAAGGGGAAAAAAAAAAAGAAAGAAAGAAGTCAGCCAAATAAGGTTGTCTGAGCTGCCCCAAGCCAGGAAAGGGGCCAGGAGATGACGCAGCCACAGCAGAGGAAGCTTTTAGTCAGTCTCCTCCCTAACCTGGAGGGGGGCCAGAGCCACCTCTTCCAGGGGAGCTTCTCTGGAAGCAGTGGCCATTGATCCACAGGGACAGGCGGAGCCCAGCAACTGGGGAAGGGGCCTTGCTCCCCTGCACGCCCAGCTCCGCAAGAAGCAAGGACGGAAACTCTTCAAACCGCTCGGTTTCAGTTCATCGGCCATCCGTCATGCAGCCACCTAGGGACTTGAGCGAGCTCTGCCCAGGATTTCACTTCAGACCAGATATTATACATAAAACAACTGAAACAAGTTTCCTCTAGAGGCAGTGATGCCATTTCCTGTCAAAAAAGGAGTCCATATTAAGACATCTTATGAGCGATCCTCACGAGAAAAGCAACAGTTGTGATTAACCTTCAGGGGTGATTAATCAGACAAGGGAGAGTTACCCCAAGGAAAGCACTTCCCCCACCTTGGGGGCCCAGAAAAGGTACTGCCAGTAAGTGTCAAGGGGACAGGATACTTGCAAGGATTGAGGGATGCCCAATCCCGGATACTAGGCACTTTTCCCCCATAGGATTCTTATAGCAGAAGCAGCAGATCTAAAGCTTTCTTTGGGCTCCTTTATTGTGTGCACCTCACCAACCTTCTTCTGGCTCATCTGCCTCAAGCAGCAAATCGAGGTCAAAACCAAAAGGACTCAACTAACACATTTCATCTTCTAGAACCTCTGATATGATAAACATTGAAACTTTAGTGTGACAGCGTTAGGCTTACAAAACCAGGATTATGACTACCAATTCAAATCAGGCACTCAGAGTAGTTCTTGATCATCAGTCTGAAGCCCCTGAAAGTGATATTTTCTGCACAACATTGACATTAGGTGGAAAGCTTGCTTTAAGAAGAGGAAGCAAGATTACACCAGTATGTAAAAACAAAGCAAACACTAGTTTATCAGTGGTATTCTTTAAATTTCCCGTTTAAACACAGAAAGCCCAGAAGTACCAAACCAAGCTTTTGCTCATTATCAGGCTTAACAGCAGTTAAGTATTCATCTACTGATGAATACAATACAAGCTGGGGTGTGAAGGTCCTTCCTGGTTTGTAAAGTCCCATAGCAGGTATAAAGCAACAGATAAGTCATTGAATACCAGCCCAGTAATTTACCTGGTTTTACTGTATACTCAGCACTTCCTAGCTACTGTTGCTGCAGAAGTACAAAGACATTGGAAATTCACCAACAGGAGCAACACTGTATGGAGAGCTCTCAAATACACCACTTTGCAACACCTCCATGTATCCAAAAGTATTAGAAGATACAATGGGATGAGTTTGCTTAGAAGCTAGCACCCATGTCCCCCAAAGCCTGTCTAACTTTGATCAGTGCCGCAAAGCTTCTCAAGTCATAATAAGCAAGGGAGGAAGAGATGTAACACCAAAGGGTTTGTCCTTGGAAAAGAGAGAAGGTACCTCAAATGCTTCCAAGTGTTCCTTCATAGCACAACAGGATCCAAACCCAGGACATCAAAATAAGTCTCCAAGTCATGGCTTCCATCTGTCCACCTTTTGCTCTCATTTTAAGACCTCTAGCAAATTACACACACAAAAGTAAATAAACCAATCACCCAAACAAACAAGTGTAGCCTCTGCTTTGTTACTTTGTTGCAGCAAATGGTAGTGAGTAGCCACACATCAAGAAACCAATTACCCAGAGGATTCTCCTGATACCTACCCCAGTTACCTTTCTTCTAATCAGATTCATGCAGTTCCAAAGAACAAAGGGGGATATGCTTCAAGGACCTCTGGAGTCTAATACAAGCACCAATTTAAGGTACAGACAGGGTCCCTGAAGGCCGTTATGGCCGTTGCTACACTGAGCAATAGAAAATATGAAAGGAAAAGGCAACAGCAGAAAAGAGTTAAAAAGATCTTAAACAGCACCATTGAGCTGAGAGCTATGAATCCTACTACTCTCTTGTGCTGAAGACTTCATGCTTGTTCAAGTGGATTTTCTATGAAGAAACACTTTGACCTAGAAACCTGGAGACTTATAAACATCGAGAGAAACACTTTATTCTGCTAACACAATAAGAGGAATCCAAACTTTAATATCCCTTAGTTTGAAGATTCCTGTATTCATGAGATTAGCTCTGATTAAACCCATTTCTCTACAAGTAAAGGCTATGTTACCTAAACCAGAACAGCTCAAGTCCTAGTGACAAGGTAGTTGAACGCACACATTACATATGACGGAATGCTCACAATTCAAGTTCGGTGGCCTATCCATTCATATACTCACAAAGTAAGTTCATTCATAGGCAAAACAGTTAATGAATCCTGACACGGCATTGCTTTTTCTAATAGCTAAAAACACAGTAAAGTATCAGCCCATTAAATGGGTATGACTGGTACAAAAAAAGAGGCCACTTTCCCTCCCACTCCTCCAACTAAGATGGTTTTTGTAATATTAAAGGTCAAGTGATTAACTATGGGGCTTGGACTAACCGTCAATGTGACACCTCATTCACTTTTATCGGGATTTAGAAGCTGACTTCCAGCTCTGCCAGCCTGGAATGACTCAGTGAGAGACTAGATCACTAGTCAGTAAGCATGAGATCAGAGCCTACTCATGGCCAATAGACTTCTCAACTAGTGAAGAGACTTCAGAGCTCAACAATGGCTTCCAAGAGGTGTTTTATCACTCAACTACTTCCATCCCTCTAAAATACAAAGTGTGGGGGGAATTACTTGCCCTTCCTGGTGTGCTCTTGAACTGTTCAACTCTTGCAAACTTTTCAGAACAAATAAAATCAGAAATTGGGGGTTAGTTGCTTATCTATAAGATCGCTCTAGATAAAGCAGCAAAGCTTTCCTGTTGAGAGCATGGCAGGATCAGCAGGCTGATCCATGATGGACTTTCTACATAGCCTACAAGGCCTCCGGCAGCTAAACCCTCCAGTTGTGCAGACATTACACTTCACAACAGCAAATCATGTGCCACTAGTTCAAAGGTTACTGGAGTTAATCTTGGATTCCTATTAATAGTGCACCAAAAGCATAGTGCCACTTGTAGCAAATCTCGTGTAAGAAAATGGCAATCTCTAGCTAGATGTGTTAACATTTAGCCTAGCTTAACAAGGAGTGGGTACTCAGAACTCAACAGGTTTTGCTGCTCAAACCACACAGCAGCATGTTCTGTAAGCTTGGTGAGATGAATGATAAGAGCTACCAAACACTTTAGACACAAATGTTTTTCCTGCCCAGCCAGAACTGTTCCCTGGAACATTTCCTCCATCCGTCTTCTTCACAATGGATTTATTTTTGTGATGAAGCTCACATATAGCTACATCTAACTGCTCAAGTTTCACCCACGTTTGACCTCCATTGGAGAAAGTCACTTGCATTTTACTATTTTGTTAACTGAGCAGCTATTAGGAAATCTTAAGCTAGCACACCAGCAGTCATGTTTCTTTCACATGAAGAACTGATTACACAGTTATGCCAGCACATCCTGTTCCTGCAAACCACAGCTCAAGAAATAATGTTTAAAATACTATTTCAGTTGAGTCTGCAGCCAGGGCAGATGGGGCAGGAAACCGAGGGCTGATAGAGCAGGAGGCCTGCAGCTCTGCACCTCAACACGCAACAAACATCCGAACCACTTTCTGCGGCGTTCGTTACACGGTGTCACTGCAAAGCACTCTCATTGCTGTATCTGCTGAAGCTCCGAAAGCAGAACTGCTCTGTCAGAACCAGAAAGCAGCAGACTGAGAGCATGAATCCAGCCCTGGGTGTGTCTGCAGGCACAGAGGCTGCAATGAGCACCTTGCAGCCAGCGCGGTGTCGTAACACTTGGATTCAGCCTGTTAGAGGGAATCCTGCCTCCTAAGTGCCCCCGCAACATATTCGGGATTTCTTGGCTGAGGCACACTAGAAGTCACTCATCACAACTGTAAACTCTGGCTGAAAGGTCTCAACTACATTTTCCACTGAAGTCCCCTAACCCGAGCTACTTCTGTTAATCTTGCTGAACTTGATGCCTGTAGGTCTTCCGAGGGTGGTTTCTTTAGGAAGTAAATCTTCACAAACCATTGCTAATGTCTGAAGGCCTTTTTGAGGCTTCAGAAAATACTGCCTTAAACTTTAAGCGGCTCAAGTTTGATATCCTTTAAGATGCTGATGGTTAAAAGCCAAATAAGCCAGCTATTGTCTGGCATTTAAGACAGCAGAAAAAGCAGAAATCAGTCAAACAGGCATCCAGGACCTATTCTAAAGTAATAACATTAAACTGTGTTAAAAAAAAAACCTGTAAGGGTGGACTCCATTTCAACTTCCACTTGCACAGGGACGGGGTTTTGTTTAGGGCTTTTTTTCCTCTCCTTTACATAAACCATAAACTCTTTGCTTAAACATCTGATGTTCCTAGGCCGTTTCAGATCACTCCCAGTGAGGAAACATCCAGAGCATTCCAGCCTGCTCCTTCCTGTTTTATCAATGAAGGGCCAGGACCAATTCTTTTACTCCAACCGGGAGAAATTAAATGGAAAAAACCCATGCTCCTCATTAGTCACCAAACTCCTGCTGCGAGGAGAGTCAAGTACAGACTTGACCAGGCTTTCTGAAGTACTAAGATCTCTGCAGCCAACAAATACTTCGAGTCAAGCTGGGACAAGGCTCCCTAGCAACTCGAGCTGACTAATTACAAGTTGTGAAAACCCCAACTTCTCCTCTGCACAGAGCACGGCAGAGGCGGCCATAGAATTAATTAACTCCCCAGCAGGCTCTCCTAAGTTTCACCCCGCTCGCCTTCCCAGGCCCGGCGCGCCCGACTCCCGCGGCGCACACGGCCGGCACCGCCGGTGCGGCTCCGGGGGCGCTGCCCCGCAGCGCCGTTACCCACCCGCCCCGACCAGCGGCCGCGGCACAGGCGGGGCCCCGGCCCGGCCACCGCTCCGGACAAGTGAGGCGGGGGTGCTCGGCGGGGCACGCAGCACAAGATGGAGGGACGGGCGGCTCCGCTCCCCACCATAACCCTGCCCGCCCGAACCGCGCTCCCCGCGACTCCCGCCTTCCCCGTCCCCTCTCTCCCTCCCAGGCCCCGCCACTGCCCACGGGCGGGAAGAGCTCCCACGGGCGGGAAGAGCTCCCACGGGCGGGAAGAGCTCCCACGGGCGGGACTCTTCCGTCCCCTCCCGCCGCGAGGCCCGGGCTCCGCCACACCCGCGCAGCCCCGCTCGGAGGCGTCCGCAGCCGTAGGGCCCCCCCTCCGCACCCCAGCTCCGCGCCGGCGGCACCCACCGTTTTCGGCATCTTCCCGGCGGTCTGGGCACGGCACGCCGCTCCTTCCTGCGCCGGTGGGGCTCTCCGCGGGGTCCGCGCTACTTCTAACGGGACTCAGCGCCGCGCCTGTCCGCCCCGGCGAAAGCCCCGCCCGGCCCCGCCTCCTTTGGCCCTGCACCCGCACGCCTTCGGTCGGGGCTGGAGTTGCCGCGTTCCCGCCCTGGTCTCCTCGTTCATGCGGCGCGGGGGGGACGGGCTGCGCTGGGAGTCGCCGCCGGGATTCCGGGAGGCTTCGAAGCGTTGGTGGTTGCCGCTGTCGGAGCGATGCCCTGAAAGGAACGGCCTTGGAGGCAGCGGCAAAGCCCCGCCGGGCAGAAGCCGAAGGGCTCAGTGCCCCAGAACTAGATGCCATGAACGCTGAAGTTTATTTGCTTATCAGGTGGCACTGGTGGTTCCTACTAATAGCATTATTTAGTTAAAAAAGAGGCTATTTTATGAGCGATTGGACCGGTCAAAGTAAGGCCATAGTGGTGAGGTGATCCTCCTGTCTCTCATTCAGCCCCAGTCGTACCTGCTTGGGTGCACGTCAGTCAATAGTCTCCTCAGTGCTCTCACCTACAAGGTTCACATGAGTGTATTTAACTAAAAAGCACAAATCCAGCTGCAGATGCTTCCAAAGCACGCAGGGCTGTGGCTCCCTGAAGCCTGGCAGACAAACCACCTCTAGTCTTGGAGCCTTCTCAGGGGCTGCCACCATAATCACGCAGTATAAAGAAGCAGTCAAATTCATGGATGAAAACAGTTTGAGGACCAGCTGCAGGCTGTTCACCAAAGCTTCCTGTCACCGGTGTTTTGGAGCCACTGATGGAGAGAATCAAGATCCAGCATTTTCATGGGGTTTTAAAGAAGCCATCTCATCTCTTCACATTTCTTCGGGCAAGTGGAAACCTATCTTCCTGTGTTTCTTCAATTGGTGTCTTCTTGACAAATCTGCTAAAGCTTTTCAATCTTTAGGCTATCTTGGTTGATGGAAAGCCCAAGCAGACTACATATTTCGCCCAGCACATAAATTCAGTTATAAAATAGGCAGAGAGCAAGCCAAGCTCTACTGAGCAGCTCAGCACAGACTCCTGCCGGGTAAACCGTTTTCTTTCATTTGATTACACCATTCTGCTGGCATTAATATTAAACTGAAGTGTGTTGGGAATTGACATCAGGTTCATAATAACACTTTGTACGTCTTTAAAAACTGCAGTTCGTTCTGAAGATCCTGAAGTGTCTGGTAAATACCCACCATTAAATACTCAGGGTCTGCAGAAAGGAAGTTTTTTCTTCTTTATTCCCCAAGGAATAATATTGTTGTAAATGTGTATGTAATGCAACATAAATAATTTTAAAACTAGAGGCTTATAAAATGTGTTGATTTGCTTTCCAATGTGATGTTTCCTCGCTAGGCAGCACCATGTGAGAAAGAGAAAATCCAGATTAGTTCTCACCCTATAAAAAAGAAAACTGAAGGTTGTAAGAGATGAGGCCTTGCCTCACCCAAGTAAACTAGAAGTAATACTACAGAGTAATAGAACTATTCCTGTGCCCACCTGGCAGGAGATGGAAATGGGGCCCATAAGCTTTGCTCCACCTGAATATGCAGGCTTCACCTAAACTAGGATCTCTGTGCTGTGTCTGCATAGAAATTAAAGTCAGTGTAATTGGACTGATGTAAATTGGTGTAATTTTTCTACACAGAAAGTCAGAGGCTCCCTAAGAGCCTGTTTACAAAGTTTTCTTCCTTTTCTGACTTGTTTTTACATGGAGACTTCCTCAGCCTAGGCCAAACGAGACTGCTGCATGAAAGGGTTCCACTTGTTTCCTGCAAAAATGGACATTATCAAAGAGATCCAGAATAATAAAGGCACTTGCTCACAATTTTAGGAATGCTGGGTGTGAGCTTTGTCACTGAATTCAAGTGGTGCTCTGGGGATTTCTTCATTACCGTGCAAACAGTATCAGATATAATGGGGAGATCTCAATTCTGCTTCTGTTGAGACTTCTATTCCAACATTCCTTCTGTTGAGTGGCTGAGGTAACTATATGGAGGATTTAATCATTCTTCTTCATGAAGATGATAAAACCTCAGAAGACAAAAGTCTATCTCTTTCCTTGCCAGATTTGAGGAGCCGTAGTTTAGCATTCAGGGACCTAATGTTTTCTTCACAGTGCTAACGACAGGAGCAGTGATGCAAACAGAGCTCATGTCAGTGAAACAGTCAGATCCTAAGCAATGGCATTCTCACTCACAGCGTGCCAGGCATTGGCCACATGCATAGAAAGTGATAAACCGTATGTCAAGCAGTCTCCAAACAGTCTGAGGGGACAAGACAAAGCAAAGCGATTTCTACAGCACAACAGACACTTTCTCACCACAGCCACTTCTCTCATCCTTCTTCTGTATTACTCGTAGGAACAGCCGAACAAAGTACCGTTCATGCCACTTTGAAAGAGAAGGGTTCCCTGTGACAGGCACGTAAATCTCTACGCTTTACTTCATCCCATGCTTCTTCCTTTCCTCTTTCCCTTCCCTGTGGAGGGGGAGGACAAGACATCCCAAACATCTGAACTGTGTGGTGCTCCAGCTCCAGCGTCATGAGGAATTCCTGCTGTGGAGATGCTGCACCAGGATCTCGCCTCCCCCACAGACCTCTCCTGTGCCAGCTGCTGAGGAGGGATGGTGGTATCAGGCTGCTGGCTTGCTGAGCCCTCCCTGCCTGGCCATGTGTGAGAACAACCACATCAGTGGATTCCTTGAGAGCCACAGGCAGGGGTTATCTCTCCTCCCCTACTGCAGGGTGAGATTCCAAGGGGTAAAAGTGTCAGCTGACTAAAGATCCTCCCTGCAGGAGGCTGTAGAGATGAGTAACATTACCCAGGGCCTCAAAACTGCTGTTATTTCCAGACTGCTCAGAGCCTAAATAATATTAAAGTACTTCAGAATTAGATTAGAACAGGATGACACTAAACATTCTCCTGGCAGGAGGTCTGGTGTGTTTCACTGGGGATTTATTGTCTTGGTTTCATTTATATCAAACCTTTTGTAGTACCTTCTTTTCAGCAGAAAAAAAAAACCCCATACATTATTTGGTCTGAAATACCAGAATTACGTAGCGGGAGCACTTAAGCAAGGGGCCATTTCATCAGCATGTAGCGTTTTGGGACTAATGCTGGGTAACTTGAACTGCCTTTCACGTAGCTTTGCCAGAAGATAGAAGTCTTATTCCATCCAGTTTGTGACCTGTCATTTAAAAACCAAACAAACAAATAAGCACACTCCAAAAAAACAACAATAAAGAAAAGATGCTCCATACTTGAATGTGTGCTTATATCAGAGGGCTGAAAGAAATCCAGTTTAATTCACACAGGCAAATAGAGGCAGAAAATCAAATTTGCCATAGTAGAAGTACCTTCACCACGCAGTAGTCCTGGATTAGCCTATATTTAAATTGATCAGTTTGGTTATGAGTTATTCTTTGAGCAGCAGGTGAGCTTCTTTCACCTGTTCTTACAGTTTTCTTCTGCTCAGACATTAGTGTCTACAGTTTCACAGTGAGATGCCTTTGATGATGCTCTTGGATCATTTTAGTGTCTGTGTTTTGAGGTAAAATGCATCTTTTCTCCCAAACACAATCACTCTTTACAAACACCCTTGCCTTGCTTTGAGCACCAGGGTAATGTTTTGCAGTGATTCTCAAGCTGGGAGGATGACAGGGCAAAGAAAAGAGAGCATACAACATCTAAGGAGGTAGGATTTGAAAAGGCTGAGAATAATTCCATTCCCACACAGCTGCTGGTACAGGGCAGGTGCTGATGGGGCCATTGCGTCTGTGTCCCCGTTTATCTGACTCCCTTTCCACCCTGAGGAATGGAGCTCAGTACAGTGTATAGTCCCAGCTCCAGGCTTGTCCATTCCCTGCAGCAGAAATAGCTAGAACCGCCTGGAAATTCCAGGGATTTGAGTCTGCAGATGATCTGTAAAGCCCTAGCTCCTAGTTCCCTCTGGCATATGTGTCCCCCACTGCCAGTGAGGCCCCCGAAGGGACCAAAGAAGGTGGCAGGATGAGGGACAACGACTCAGTGTATGGCCCACATCCCTGTGTGTCTGGGGTATGTTCAAGGGGAGACTTTCAGACCAGACAAAGGGTGTGCAATGTATGCAGTGACCATGTAAATAAAAGTAAGAGCCACCTTGCTGCACTAATTGCCTCTTCTTCAGTTGTTCTTTCTATGTACCACGTGGGAGCAAATGTTCGTCTCTAGCTTGCTTTCTACACCTTGTACTGCTTTGCAGCAATGTCAGGAACAAAGGAGAATCTAATGTATATTCTGGGACCTCACTCCAAATATTTACAGCCCGAGGAACAGATAACATAACTAGCAAGGACAAAGCAATGAATGGGAACAGATTTTTCCAGTTTGGGTGAAAGGTGCTAATGTAGAAATGCTCTGAAATGTACGCAGAGTTGTAATGATGTGAGCTTTGGAGACTGACATTGACGTCTTCTCCCCAGAGCAAGGAGGTGGGGTAAGGCCCACTGATCTGTTCCCTCTCAATCTAGAGAAGAGAAATTTGTCCCGTGGGTGATGGGAGGAATCTAACTCAGTTTTAGGAAAGACAGCTAACCTAAGAAGTAGCTCCAGTGGTATTTATTCTGACAGGGTTAATGGTGTGATGTGTATCCAAACAGAAACATGGTTACCCACCCATATGTATTTCTCAGAGGTCATTAAGCATTTACAGTGGTCAGTCAACTAAAAAATACTGGAAGCAGGGAGCTAAAGGTAAAATACTACATTACCAATGCAGTTTATCCCCTGAGGCAGTCCACAAAGCCCATAGGACACCCACCAGAGCTGTCTAGACCAGCAAAGCCTCACTGCAAACAAACAATGACAGAAAAAACAATTACAGCTCCAAAATCTAACAAGACCTGTTGCTCTGCTTCTCATCCACCTTACTTTCTTAACAGGATAACTCAAAGCTTTCTAGACATAAAACCTAGCAAACGTTTTGTTCAATAGAGCTCAGACCAACAAGAGCTTGCACCCAACACTGATAGGTTTTGTTGCAGAAAGGGAAGTGACTTGGAGTCTTCAGGGTAGATCTTCACCATTTCAGTGCTCCAAAGAAATGGGCTCTCTGGGAATGTTCCCCTTGCTCCCCCTGTCCCTCTCTCCTGCTCTGCCTCCTTCCCAGATGGCTGGTATGGATCTATGATGATGGTATCAGTGTGATGGCCATGTACGGCCGATGCCTTTCTGACTCAGAGACTGGGAACTCAGAGACTGTAAGGAAGGCCACCAGAAGTTTCTTTCCATGCCTGCCAGAGAATGTGAGTGCTGGTCCAACCTCTGAGGCTGGGTACGAAGCTCCAGATGCTTCTGATACAGGTGACCACTGGCTAGGAGTTTATTGGGAAGAATTTTGCTTACAATGGGGTTTTCTGAAGGCTTCAATGTGTAATTATCAGCAGTAATTGTATACAGAGTCAGTCTGAGGAAAGGGGCTATAGAAGGACCAAACTGAGTGTTGCTGAACAGGAACCAGGGAGAAACCAGTTCTAAGATGGATTTTCAGGTTGGTATGTTTTGGCTATTTAAAATGAAACCCTTCCCAAAGGCACATGGATCACCGATACCCACAATGAGGTACCACAGCAGGAGTCTCTAGCTGCATGACAGGAGGTAGTGGAGGCAGGCCAGAGGTGCTGTGACACATGGTGATATTTACTGTTCACACACAAACGTTTAAGTTCCTGCAAAACTGTGGAGCCTGGCAGGGCTCTTTGTGTTTCATTCATGGGGTGACAAAGGAAGAGCTCTGCAGTCAGGGAGGAAGGAGACCTTGCGAAATATCCATCCCATATCCTGTATCTCCAGTGCAGTCAACAGAATTCTATCAGGGCTAAATTTAACCCACTGAGAATAACAAAGTGACAGCGTATCATCGTGGCAACTGCTTCCACATTCATTAGAAACACCAATTATTGCACAAGTGCCAGTAGTTTGCCAGCCCTGGTTCAGGGGAAGAAGCTTCCTGATTATAACCAGAGACTGATAGTCTTAGTTGGAGTTTGATTAGGTGCACAATAATGTTCTGTGACAAAACGCCACAGATCTTTGTAGCTGTAACCAAGTCACTACTTGTCACCCAGGGAAGCTGGAAAAAATAAAGGCAAGTCTGTTTAACTTCAGATTTGTCATCATCAGCTGAGGGATCTCAAAGCAGCAGTATTTACTGGAGTGTTTCATTCTCCCCATGTACATCCTGCCCCCTCCAGTTCTTCATTCCCCAGGCTTTATGTTCTAGATAATCATTCAGAACACATTCTTGGGCTGCTGTGTTTGCAGCCTGCAGACTTCACAACAGGAGTCCGGTCCTCCAGAGCTGTACAGCTTGTCTGCTCTTTAATAGAATAGGATAGGATTCTATGATTCATTTGACTGGACCGGAATAGAGCAAGTCAAAAATAAAGTCCCTCTGAAACACATTTAGTGTGAATGTTAAATATTCAGCAGCAGCTCTTTTGTTTTCCAGATCTGCTCCTATTACACCATCCTACTTGTTAACGTAGACGTGCTTACCTGTCAAAATGATCCAGGCTTGCTTGTGTGTCTATTGAACCTGTTCGAACATTTTTAGCTGGATGGATTTTAACCTGGATGGTGGTGGCAGAACTGAGTTAGGGAGCAAGCAGGCATGCAGACTTACTGGCACCTCTGTGGAGACAGGAACCTCCAAGGAAGACAACCTCAAATGAGCCAGAACAGCACCTTCAGCCTCAGGCCAGCTGAGCCATTCCTGGGAGCCAGGCTAGCTCATGGGTGCACTGGGCACCAAACTGCAGTGCTGAAGTTGGCTCCTAAGTTCTCCTTCTGCCCTCTGCAAAATGTCATAGGCTCACCCATGGATTCAGGCTTCACTGATTGACATCAAATTCCCCCTGGAACATAAGTATGCACCTCCATGAGTGTTTTACCCTCCAGTTAGCCCCTACTCCCACTCATCTCCTCCTGACCTCTTGCACTTGCCACTGTGATTGGAAAACCTTCTCTCCCTCACTCGCAGAGCAGCTGCTTACAATCTGGCTTTCCTCTGCTTCTCCAGGGCTCTAGCAGTGACTCTGTGTTCCAGGCATTCCAGCTCCTACCGAGCAGGGAGGGAGCTCTCAGTCTTGCAGCTAACTTTAAGTGAGTTCTCCCCACGGTACCGAAACTTGGTCAAGGGAATCAATGCACTGGAACATAGGGTTCAGACAGCCATAAAGAGGGAAAAGAAAACTGGGCCATGTTTCCAGGTAGCAGTGTATAACGTGGAAGATGATCTCAGCACTAACTGTTTCAGACAAATGACCATTTACCAGTTCTTTCCATCTAAGTCTTGGCTCCATTCATTTTGCCTGAGACTTAGATCTATTTTTGGAAACCTTAAAAATATACAGGCGGTTGCCAGCCATTTTTATTCCATTGCAGGAACATTATATACTGAAGACATTCCTCTTGGTTCCTGCTTGAATGGCAGGCTTTTTCCAGGTGAACACCAAATTGACCCATGGCAATGTTGTCCAGGCAAGTACTGCAGCTCTTTCTGGACTGGAACATGAAGTAGACCTAAAAACCCCAGCAACCCAGAATGTTATTGTGCGGGAGATGCCTAGAACCGGAGTCTAATCTGGGAATGTTCATGCTGTCTCTCCCACCCAGCTGATTCACTCACAAGTGAAGGGAATTCCCTCCCAGCCTGTTAACACTACAGGGTGTGATCTGCAGTCAGGGTTGAATGACTGTGAGAGCCATGCACCGCCGGGCATCCCCAACTCCCACTCTGCATCCAGTTCTTTTCCTCACTGCAAAACACGATGGCGCACCACAGAGCACTCACCACCCAGCCCAGTTAGGCATGACAGAAAGCATCCTTCATTTAGGTTTTTACTAAACACTTGGCATGTCTGATACTAAAATGCAGAGAAATAAGGCATTTAGGAGATTTATACCAGCAGAGTGAATGGGTTATAAAAATGGGAAATGGATAGGTCAATGGATGGATGGACGGATACATAGATAGATAGCCATACAGATATATACATACATACTGTGTTCTCAGCTGTTCTCTGTCCCAGAAGCAGCTGTCTTCAGCCACGGACACAGAGAAGCAGACACTCAGTCACAATTATGCCTGTCATGTTTCAGGACAATTCTATCTTCATAGAGAACACAGACTTCCATTTTTCAAACACAGCCATGCCTTTATTTTCCTTTGTCTTAGAAGCTGGTTTTTGTCTCTCACTTAACCCATTTCTGTTTGGTTTTAAGAAAAGAGGACAAGGAAAAAAAAAAAAGAAAAAGAAAAGAAGCCTGCAATGTCCAAACTAGTTTTTCAAGCCCAAAAACGTGTTTTGAGAAGATCCCCAAGCCCAGGAGCCTTCCCCCACCAGAAACCTCCATCCTCAGCCACCCTGGGGGCAGGGAGGATTAGCTTACTGATGTTTGTACAGTGCTTTGAAAACACAAAAGCTCTCTGGGTAATTCTCTTAGAAACCACACAAACCATCGAGATACCAAAGTGCCCCCCAGTGAAAGGCTAGTGTACAGCTAAAAATAACCATCAGGGAAAAAGGATGGCTCCTCAAGAGCACAGGAGATATCAGAAGTCCTCACTTCTAATATCAGAAGTGCCCCAGCACTGCTGCTATTGGTAAATAGGGAATATAAAGCCCTGTTTCTCTGGAGAAATAAAAGACATAAGACAGCAAGAAGAAAACGTATAGATTACTGGGGGTTGGCTGGTGAGTGCTGAGCAGCTCTTTGCATTTCAGAACAGAGATGGCAATGTGGTGTCACTTTAACTCCACATTTCTGCATAGGTGATGCTCAGTCCATCCCAGCCGTATGGCTGGTATCAATATTGTGCAACGGGACAAGAAGATGTCAAAATAATGGAATGCTGATCATGTCCAAACAGTTGTGTAGAGGTTTTGGGGCTGACTTTTGGGACCTTTTATTTCTGGCCAGAAGATCCTGTTCCTTAGATACACATGAAACATGTCAAAAAAAAACAGTGCCCACCTACCTTTCTGAGCTGCTGAGCAGTTGATCTCCCAAGACTTTCCTTGGCTTTGATGATCCAGCCCATTTCTCCCCTGGATGCAGACAAAAGCACTGACTTGCAGACATGTGCAGGCTGCTGACACCTACTTCAAAGAGAATGAAATTAGGAAGCTCCTTTATCCACCACAAACTACCACAGACAACTCTTTTCCCGCAGGCTTTTCCTCCTTTCCATGAAGATGCAGATGATTCTGAGTTAATTGAAATGGTGTATTTGAGAGGGAGCAGCCGGGGCTTCCTGTGCCCCGTGATACATCGCACATCCTGGCTTGTTAACACTAGAATGCAGCAGGCATCCCCTTCCCTCCCCTCCAAAACCTGCATGGACTAACCTCCTTTATTAGTCTCACAACCACACCCTGCCATGCTTGTTCAGTCCCTGCCCCAGGCTTCTGCATGTCCACAGCAGGCCAAAACACAAAAGCACCAATAAACTACAAAGCCAACACCTTCCCTAGGTTTCTCTCAGGTTACTTCACGAGGTCCATTTCTTGGGCACTGATCTTAACGTTATATCTGTCCATTTGATATGGATCTCGTCAATTGACTTCAGAGCCCCTAAAAAGGCCAAGTGTGAGGACATGATATGTGTTCAAATTACCTGAATCTTTTCTGAGGGTCGCCTGGAAAGGGCCTTGGTCAGGCACATTGATCTGATGTCAGCTCTCTGCTGGAATTTTGCTACCCTCTGGCATTCACATACCCAGATCCAGAGCACCCGGGGGATTCAGGTAGTCACAGTGAACATGCTCACCCAGAGATAGCTGCTGATCTGTACAGCCCCATACAGACAGTATTCAAAGGGTCTCTTCTTGCACAAGTATCTAGGGACTTTTTTCTCTGATACCATTCAATGGCATTCACTAAGAACACTTACAGAGAAGGTAAGAACAAAATACAGAGGTTTCCTGGTTCCTGCTAACAAATGTGGAAAGCAGAGACTCAAGAACCCAGCCTAGTGGACTCTGTTACTGATTATACAATAGAGAGCTATACAATTCTAGAACAAGCTTAGGCAGGGTGCTCCTTTGGATGGGTTTTTTTTTTCTCCTAAGTTAGCAGATAGATGATGAAACAGATTGAGAATTTTGTAGCTCCCTATTGTGCCCTTTAATAAGGTCAAACCAGGATTAACGACATTGTCTGGAGGAGTTCAACCCAAGCAGTCTTGGCTATCTTCTTAAACACAGTCTTAAGTCATCTAATTCATGTGACATTCAGTCAAATGGATTTTTAGCCATTGTTTTCAGAGCCACATTCCCTTTCTTCATTGTTAACTACATGGTCCTCCCTGAATGGTAGTACAGCCCAGGTGCTGAGCATCACTCTGGGTATTAAGCCAGACTCTGCCCCAATCTGAAGAAGCCTTCTGTCCTTTCCATATCTCAGTCATTGAGACACCTCTGCAACACTGGGGTAATGTCTTTCACCAGGAGCCTTAAACCTTTGAGGTTAAAAAAAGCATGTTGAATACTATCTGGTACTTTCTGCTTTCCCAAGGCAGACCTGTAAAGTGTGCCAGTTTCCATCCAGTTGGACTTTCATGCAGTTTCCATTTTACAGTATTTAGAGGAAATGGAACAACAAAACACAAACAAGGTATTTATTTCTTTTTAGAAGATTTCCTTTCACACAGGCTGTGCTTCTATGAACACTTATACTGGATCCACACAGCTCTGGATCACTGACAGTAAACGTTTCACGTGGAGCAGGCAAGGACACTTCTGTCTGGTTAGCTGGGTCATCTTGAGGTTTGCTGACTTCATGTTTTAATGCTAGCACACTTCAGCAGAGATGAGATGTGATCTGGCTTGAATCTATAGGGGCCTGCACAGGTGATCCATCTTCTGGGACAAACAAGTTCAGCAATGTTTTTCCAACAAATCTTAACCAGAAAAAGAGCCACCTCTGGACTGGCTTCGTGTATCACCAGGCCAATGTGTTTCTGGTCTGTTACTTAGAGTCTTAAAGCTGGATTTACTGCCCTGAAGCCTTCCAGATTCTCTTCCACTTTGTTTTTGCCTAGCTTTCCACAATAAATGGAGACAAACTCTCTTCCATTTTGTTTTTTGCCTAGCTTTCCATGATAAATGGAGTCAAACTTTCCAGGATGAGTCACCCTGGCTACAAGCAGAGATAAACCAGTGGGAATCAAGCGCGCTTTGCTATTCTCCCGTAGTCATCGTCATAACCTAAAGTGCTATCATTTTTACTTTGTCATCTTTACTAATCTTCTTCTACACCACTTAATATTTGTTAAAAGGGATGAGGTATACTCATAAACCCCAATCACACTGCATCACAGTGCTGTGCTATTTTTGTCTTTGTCATACCCAGGAAACATGGCATCACATCATGCCATAAAACTGAAATGGGCTCAAAGCAGCAAAGGCCTGTGTCAAAAATCACACAACACTATCCTGCCCTGCAGAGAACTGCAGCAGCCTGCAGTGCTTAAGCACAGGGTAAAACGCAGTCTTCTGTGGGCAAGTCATTCCTGGGCTGTGGGAATGAAATGAGACTCGGGACATGACCCGAACTTCCTCCTGCACATATAAGGATCAATATCCCAGAAACACACAGGACAGCATCTTAGATGAACACTCACACCACGCAAAACTCCACAGCTCCTCCCCACCAGGACTGCCGTCATCCACCTAGCACCAGGTACTGCTGCTGTACCCTGCTGCTGCCTCTCCTGACATTTTGCAGGCCATGTGTTCTCATATGAGGCGTCAAAAATCCCAGAGATGGAAGAATTGCACACCAGATCTGGCCAATTCAGTGCGTAGAAGAAGGAACTCCTCTCCTCCCCTCCGTTGCCAAGCCCACCTGATAACCTCAGCACTCTGGTTAGATACAGAAGAATAGAAGTTAGTTCAAGTCCTCGACACTCCCCAGCTATCCCAGTGCTATCTGAGCAATTTGCTGTCCTGGGCCTTGCTCACAGCAGGGCCTGGCATTAATATGCAGGTTCCTGATGCTGTCACCAGAACCCAGCCCTTGAGTTCATTGCGTGCACAAATAGTCGTGCATTGATTTCAGTTCACTTCAGTTCCCAGTGCTGCACTGTGCGGCATCGGGAGTGAGGAGCAAACTACCTAGCAAGTGATAATCATCTCATATATCTAGCTTTGCAAAGAGCTCAGCGTGGTGAAGAATTTAATGGCTTGGTTCTCCTATTCAAAAACAGGTGAAGGGGAGCAACTAGAGAAGAATGATACTAGTAAATAGAGTTGGGGATTACACTTGGGATTAACATTAAAAAGAAACAGAATAGTCTTGCAGTTTACTGGACAAAAAATAACAGTGATGCGTATGTTTTGTTGTTACTGCTCTCAGCTGGACTTCCTGGAATATCAAAGCAGGTTGTTCCCCATGATCTATTTTGGACTTGTCAAATCTCCTTAATCGTAAAACCAATCTAATTTCCTGAAACTATTTGGAGATATGGGATTGGTTTAAACCCACATTAAGCGAGTACATCCTATTCTGTAAGGCAGTGGTTCATTTCATCTCAGTGCTTCAGTTTCCTTACATATAACATGAAAACGCTAATGTCTCCTGTTTCAGGAACAAAAAGCCACACTGTAGTTACCGATGTTTGCCAAGCAGTTGGCAGGTGTGCAGGGGAGGGTATGGGTACAAACGATTACAAACACAGCACTGTACCAACGTATTTATGTATTTATGAAGTTTGTTACCTTGCCTAGGAAAATACCCAACTCTGCAGATATCCCTCTGTGTCTATCTGGAAAGCTGCCCAAAGAGACTGTAGCTGAAGGGTGTGGTGTGGAATCATCCCTCTTATCATCCCTCACAGAAGCCATGAGTGCCCATCTCTGTGAACCTGATTCTGTTCTTCCTTAGGGGGCTGCAGAATGAGTGCAGTGATTCAGGATTAACTGCAACTGAGACACAGATCTGACCTGTTGGGTCAAATTCCAGGAGAGTTTGTATATCCAAGCTCAGGAAAACAAACATTTCATTGGCAATCCCTGCTGTATTGAGGGCTAGCTTCACCTTCAAAATGTTCAACTAATTCCATATTGTTTTATATAATCCACAGCTTTTGACTTAACCACCTTGTTTGTAGTGATTTGGAATAAAAGTGGGTGCTATGAAAAAGTGGATGCCTGGGAGCGATGGACTGACATGATTTTAGTGAGGGGCTCCCCTGCGCTTGCCCCCAGCTAGAAGTGTTTCTTATACTTCAGCTCTGCTTCTAAAGTAGCCATGGTCCAAGGCATCCGTATTTCACGAGGCATAAACGGTTCCCCTTTAGGAAAAGTAAAAGCAGTTTTTCCTGTTTGTGAAATTTCCACGCTGCCAAGAACAAGAAAGCTTTCGAAACTCTATCTTTGCTGCTTGCAAAGCTTCACTGCCTTATAGGGTTCTGAATCCCCTGGATTCACACTGGGGGCGGGCTGGGAATGCTGGCTTTTCCTCCTTCTGGGTGATTCTGGGAGGCCCGCAATGATGTCATGGTACATTTTAGGCTACAATAACAGGAAATCATCAAGTGTTTACACTGGCAGACTGGGCTGTGATGTGATTTTCCTCCTTTTCCTCTCTGCCTCCCAACCCCCCCCCCCCCCCCCCCCCCCCCCCC
>JAVHNF010066755.1:42444-54083 GCA_034783455.1 Micropsitta finschii | reverse complement strand
CATTATTCCCAAGGAGAGGTCACTTTGCAGATCAGGATTGGTGCAAGAAAGGAAATCTATCTGGGAAGAACAGGAACATGAAAAGTGCATGGGCTGTGGCAGGCGTTACAGAGCCCTCCTTCGTTTTCTGCTTGGATGTTGGAAGGAAAGCCTTTTTCTTTCAACTCTTGAGAAGATGTACAAAGCAAAGCCGTAAGAATTTACATCCTGGGGGTAACTGAGTGGGAGATGTTCACTTTAATCACCCTGCCTCTAAACCGGTCCCTCTGCCTTGTAGGAGCAGCTCCTGGTGGCCCATATCCAAATGTTTCTTTTGGTGGCTCCTAAAGGGACTCGCAAAGAAATTACAAACTTCCTCACAAGCTCTTGAACGCCATTTGGGGAATAGAAGAAAATTGTTTGCATTTTTATATGTTATGTTATACATTTCTCCAGCTGACTCATTTCAGTTTGTTGAGGAAACTTATACAGCCTCGCAGATGGTTTTTTTCAACCGTTCTTCCTAACAGCAGAAGTTGAAAAGTTTAGTCCTTGCGAGAGGGGCTTCCTCTGACAGCTGGTTCCGAAGGGCCTGGATTTCACTCCCAACGCGCTGCAGGCATCCAGCTGGAAACTGCTTTTCATCTGCTCTCAACTAGCTGTCTGTTAGCAGTGCTCTGGGGCCTCAGGGGTTAATTTCCCAAAATCCTTCACTGAAACTTGTTAATAACTTCCATATGTACCCCTGCGTGTGTGCCAGCAGCTCTTGTAATAGTACTTGATTACCTCTGACATCAGGGTCTTTATGCCATTAGGGATCTGCCTCGATGGTTCAGGATTCACTTTAAGAGCACAAGGTTGTTCAAAAGCATTTCCAAAAATGTATTAATATTTGGGCATCCTCTGTGTTTGGAAATGAGCTCCTCCTAGACAGACAAGCTTCAAAATAAAACCTCCTGTGCACACATAGCTGGGTCTGTTTTGGACCCTTACCCTGATGTCCCTCCGAAAATGTGTAGTTGCATAATTAGTCTTTAAATGTGCTAACCCCCTTAATTTACAAGGATGTGTTGGTTAGGGGAGTATGATGGCTTTGTCTCACTGAGCTCATTTTGCACCGGCTCCTTAGATGTTTGGCATCAGTAAGTGCATGCACTGGAGCTTTCTGCCTGCCCTGCGGCGAGCACAGGGCTACTGAGGGCAGTGTTCAAAGGGAAAGCAGGTGTCAAAGGGAGAGGGAGATGTGGCAGAGCTGCTCTGCTGCTCCCGATGCCTCCCTGCAGAGCTGCCTGGTCTCTGTGCGCTCCTGCTGCCTTGTGATCTCAGCGAGGGCTGCTGGAGCTGAGGTTTTGAGTCAGGCAAAGCAGAGTACTTCCAAATGCTCCCGGTGTAAGGGCTGGCTTGATAAACCAGGTGTATTCAGCTGGAGAAGAGCTGGCTGAGGTCTGCTTCAGAGATCTGTGTAGCTAAGTGCCATGGAATGGGTGACCATGTAAGTGTGTTCTCTTAAACAAAAAGGCATCTGATGAAATACTCAAGTGCAAGGCTCAGAGGAAGCAGAAGGAGACATTTCTTCACACAACGTATAGTTTAAGCTGTGGAAATCCCTGCCACAGACCACTGGCAAGGTTAACCTGTTTGTGAATCCCAAAAGGGATTAATGGTGACTAATGGAGCACCTCTGGAGGAGGAAAAGCTGGGTCAGGAAGTAGGGGAGAGCTGGGATCCAGGTGCAGCTTTGAGCTCTGTGCCTTACTGGGCACCCCTCTGCTATGGGAGGAGTGTGGAAACAAGCCAGCCTAAGCTCAGATTTAGGCTCAAATGCAGGGATGCAGCTGAGGCCAGCAAGGGCAGTGGCTCAGCAGGGGATAGCTGAGCTCTGGGGTGTGTGGAGCTCCTGGTACCCGTGCTGGGGCCTCTTGAGGCAGATGGGGTGTCTGCACATGGCAGACCTGTACCCCCACCTCACAGCCTGCAGCTGTGTGCCCCCACAGCAGTTTGACAGCAGCTCCAGTGGGAGCAACCCTTGGATGCTTCCTCCTGGCTTCCAGGAGCAGAGAAATTGGGACACCCGTCTGATGCCTGGAGGCAAGAACCGGCACAGGCTGGGGAAAAAAACCATTGCCGTCATCCAGGATGAGTGAGAGTCTGATTTCTCAGCTGAGGGCCTCAGGGGAGGCCAGTATCAGCCCAAGGTGATGGCTGGGACCAGTCTGCTCAGCCATGCTAGCTGGGGACAGGGCTGGGAGGTCCCAGCCTGACCAACCTCATCTTAGAAAGGAGCGTCACAGCTTTGAAAAAAGCTGTGCAAAGCACCATTACAGCAGTGGCAGCCTCCTAGATCAATGTTTGATTCATCCGACCCAGAGGAAATGATGTGCACACACTTTTAAAGCAAGATTTTTTTAGTTCCCAGGGCTACCTACTTTCCCAAGACACCACCCTTGCCATCAGAGCTGTCAGTTTTTGAGCTGGTCCCAGATGCTATTGAAGTCAATAACCCGATTGTTGTTCCCCTCATATGATTTTGGATTAGCCCCTCCACTCCCTCTTTTTTGTCAGGCCAATGTGAGCAAATGTGGGTTTTCCACACTAAATGTAATCAAAACAAACCCTGCTCCCACTGGCTTGTGCAACAAATCATGCTGGGGGAATTGCTGGCATTTGACGTGATTAGCCTGAGCACAGATGCCTTCCAGCTCGCAAACAATAGCCTAAAGGATTGGAGAGGATCACAAACAAAGCACTTACAGACAAGGCAGCATTTTCAAAGGGGAGTTGAGAGCTTATGTCCATTGGGGGTTTGTCTTTCAAAAATAAACCAGAAGTAAACAAATTGACAAAGACGGCTCTAAAGAATCTAAGAGAATGAAATGAGAATCTAAGAGACTGGATGTGGTACTCCAAAGATGAAGTTGGAGGAAAACTTAAGGCAGGACTAATGTGTCCTTTTAGACTCCTTAACAAACTGTGCCAACAGCCTTGGGGATGGGTAGGCACTGGAAACCCCACCTGTGTGCTGATGAGGCCAGGTGGGACATAGAAAGGATGCAGGAGGAAAAAAGGGTCCTTAAAAAGCAGTGGGAACAACAAAAGAATTGAGCAACTTGTGTTTGTGAAGTTTTATGGGGATTCAGCCTGGAAGTTCAGTTTTACTCCCTGCACAGTAAGCTAGTGACAATTGTGTGAATTTCAGGCTGAAAACAGTTCAGGTAATGTAAGCCATAGTTTCTGTGTCCTGCTTATATTCATTGCTTTTTAATCTATTTTTTTATAATAACATTCTTACGCATGAGTTGCATTCTTTTCAGTTATGTCTCTCTTCCTCTGGCCTTCGCAGAGTGAAGTAGCAAGTGCCCACCTTCACACACCCAAGAACTCCTCCAAGAGGCCAGCAAAGTTCTTGATGTTGCTGGAGTTGCTCACACATTTAGCCACCACATGGAAGCAGAGCTGGGGTGAGAGCTTGCCAGCGTCACTGTAACAGAGATGGCATTGCAAGGAATGCTGAGTCCGGAAAGACGCGAGCATCCATCATGCCTTCCCTCGTTCTGTGCATGCCTGGAATGTGTGCACATAGCAGACCCCCTTGTTTAAAGGCTTCAGCCTAAAAGGTAGCAACTATTCTGACCACAGAGCATGTACATTAGAACAAGGTATGCGCCAGGCGTTTGCTACTAGACTTCTAGGTGCAGCTGGGCTTGTTGGGATTCATTGAATCTCAAGCCTAAAATAATACAGGTGCAAATCCAGATGTTTTAGGTATTATCCAGCCTCCTGGTCGTAAACCTCAGTCTGTGGTACTGGGGTGGGAGGCACTTATGGCACCTTTTATCCTTGGACTTCTGTGAAGAACTCTCCAAGGCATTGGGATGGGAGAACAGGGTGGTGGAGAACAGGAGCTGAGGTTTTTTTTCCCTGCTCTTATGGACTGTGCAGGGAATTGGCCAGACACAAAGGCAACTCTAATGGACATGCCAAAATACCTAAAATAAGCCATGCAAACAAGTCAGTCATATGTTATCCAGATGGGACTGTTCAAATCCAATAATAGCAGTAAAGTGCTCCCGAACTCTGCAGAGAGAGAGATTATAGAAGGATCAGGTATAATTATAGTGCCTTATTATTACCATTCTCATCATTCTTTCTAACAAAGCTTTTCGATAGGGTGAAAAAACCTCTTGCAGGAAAGCGTAATGTGTTTGCTGGCATTTTTTCATTCTTCCTTCCAAAGCTGTTCAAGTCAGTCCTTGTAAATGGTGTTAATAAATACTGTAATGATCTTGGACTATATCATCTTCCAGACAATACCTTCTTTAGCATCTCTCAATGGCCCTGACTACAGCAAACCTGTCTCCCAAAATACCTCACTGTTGCTGCCACTAATGAAAGCACCAGCAAAAATACCCCACAGCTGCTCTGATCCTTGCTTTGATACATGCCCTTCCAGCCAGGGTTGACGAATGCCCTTAAAATATCAGTGGCAGCAAGTGGCTTGTCTGTCTATATAACTGTTCCAAAGCTGGAGGAATACAGGTGGAATTGCTTAGCAAATATTCTCTACTTTGGGGAAAGTCACAGAGCCAGAGGTACGTATCTGCAGGTTGCTGTCCCCCACCTGAGTCCCATCTCCTCTGCACACTGTTGGTGCTTGTGAGAAAAGCCCATGGTTATGGGAATCAGACCGTGGGTAAAATAGGTGTGGGAAACACTTTCCTTGTCTGCAGGTTGGTCCGAGAGAAGGAAAAAGGGCTCCTGGCGATTTTTTCAGCAGTATCCCTTTCCAGGTCAGTGCATATTCCTGTAAGTGTTGCTGTCGGAGGGGCCTGACGGTGCAAGGGAGCCGTGCTCACCATGCAGGTGCAGCCTCACAGCAGCTCTGCAACCCAGCACGGGCTTCCCAGGCAGGGGATTTCTCACAGGAGGGGAGTCCCACGCAGCTCTTCCACTTCTGCATCTCCCCCGGCCTCGGAGCAACTTAGTATAGGGAAAAGCAGTCAGTGAGTGTGGGGACAGTAAAAACTCTACCCACACATCTCATTCTTAATCTGCAGCACTCCCTGCGTTGCCATCCTCATGGCCCTGAGTCAGCAAAACCCTCACACCTCTCTCAGTTTGGAGAGATGCCCGTGCCTGTGTCAAGTGTTACAAGGCAGGAGAGCATCTCTCCCAAGCTTCCCATCTCCGTGCTCTGCTCACCTGCACATCCTGGGCAAACCAGGAGGAGAAGTGGTGTAGTTCAAACAGACACAGCAGGCTTGGGGGGGACAGGTTGGGTTTACTTCTTGGGACAGGAGGAAGCGGTGGTTTGCTGAGATGAGTCTTTCTCTTTTCTCCTCCTCTCCTCTTGTCCTCTCCCCTGTGCACCTTGGCAGAGCCTCTCTCTCAGCTCAATGAAAGTAGGGCAGAGCCTAACCACATTTCAGGCTGTCTGCGTTTTTGGATTCTGGGTAACTGCGATCTCTATCTGTTCCTAGAAAAGATTTAAACAACTTATAAACCGCAGCTGGGCAGAGGTATTAAAGAAAGCAGCGTAGGGGTGGGGAAGGATGTCCCCAGCGTGTGCAGAGCCGGGAGAGGGCAGTCTGTGGGAGAAGCCAAGGGCCTGGCTTTGGTAGAGGGTCTCTGCATGGCTACTTGGGCTGTGGAGGATACAGTGGTTCTGCCTTAGGGGAACCTCAGCAAGTGTTAGTGGCTAGGTATAAAACAGGTGTGTATGTGTATATACTGCATACATATATACGCATACATATAAATGTATATATACATACGTATATATATATGAGAAGAGGAAGTGGAGATATACTTAGCCACAGGAGAAGGGCTCTGGTATCCACCTAGTCCCACCTCCATGCACTTGCTCTTACTGAGGTTATGTCTCTGTGCAGACAGGACACACTTCCTCTTGCACTCCAGGGATTTCGCCTTTCCCATTTCCCATCCCTGTGGGATGCACATCTACCACCACGTGGTTTTCCAGGCAGAAGTGACGCCTTTCATTGGAGGAGCTGGAGTGGGTTCAGGCTCAGTGCCCAACCTCCAAGCCCACAGAGAGGTTCAGAAAACCCCTTCAAGGTCTCCCACTGCCCCACGGCAGCCTTGGCTGCTCCCAGTGCACTCGGGAGTGGTCTGCAAGGGTGTGGAAACCAAAATCCAGTTTTCCTGCATGGGGCCAGAGCTACAGATCCTTGTCCTGTAGTCCTGTCAGCCAAGGATGTAGACGGCAGGTGGGAAATTGGGGATGGGGAGGGAAGACAGAATGAAATACATTTCTATATTGGCAAAAATCCTAGCAGAGAGGTGGTTCTTCCAGCAAATGCTTTTGCCAGGATTCTTTATTTAGCTTGCATAGCCAGAATAGGCCCTGGTGGCAAAAAGATGTTTTCCTACCCTAGGAGAGCGTGCTAAAACAGCTGTATCAGTCTGCGTATGCTCCACATTTCACGATAAAAGCAAAGTTAAGGAATTGATAGACAAAGAAAAGAGCCATACTCATTTGCCAGCAAGATTCTTAGCTACTTAATCTCTTCCCAGCCTTCTTCCCAGGAGCTGGCAGAGACTTGGTGTGCAAGAAAAGCTGTGCCAATCTAAAGTGGGGTGTGACTGCATGCGTCTGTTGCGGGGGTCTATGTTGGTTCCCGAGGTTGCTGTCATTGTGCTGTGGGTTGTGCCTCCCAGCACCCTGAGCTGGAAAGATGCTGCAGGACAAAGAAAACCCCAAACCCACATAAAAAGGTGAGGGGAAGAACAGGAGAAGGAATCACATGGTCTGAGTGCAGGGGAGCACAGGAAGAAGGAATTTGGATTTGGAGGCAGCTATGGGGCAGGCCTGTGCCCCTGGGGGTGGTCAGAAGCTGCTCCCTGCCAGAGTGTATG
The DNA here is from genome assembly GCA_034783455.1 of Micropsitta finschii. NCBI lineage: Eukaryota > Metazoa > Chordata > Aves > Psittaciformes > Psittacidae > Micropsitta > Micropsitta finschii. Next base: position 47,228 of record JAVHNF010066755.1, on the reverse strand, counting down.
GAGTGAGGCTGGCACGGCTGGCTGGCTCAAAGCAAGGCTTGCTGAGGCCAGAGCAGCTTTCCTGTGCAGATGAGGCCATACGGGCCATCTGGCGAGGCTGTTGCTGGCAGGGACCGGTCCTGCGGCTCCCTCCCAGCTACTGCTACCTTGTCCAACATGACCCTCCCTGTGCCTGCCCTGTGCAGACCCAGCCCCTGCCAAACCTGCCTTCATCACACCCTGTGCCTCTTACAGAGAGGACAGCTCAGCCCTTCCCCGGGAGGATTTCAGAGCACGATGTGCACACCTCAAGGCATGCAGCTGGCAAGGAGAGGGGCCAGGGGCTCCTGTGTGAAGACAGCATGGCTGGGAGCTTTCAGCAGCATGCGCTGCTCCTGCCCAGCATCCCGCCACCAGCATTTTTGCTGCTAATGTGAGAAAGTCCAGGCTGGTCTGGCAATGGCACCCTGGGGCTGGTGACACATGCCATGGTGGTGGGAGGGCTGTGTGCCTGTGACTCCTACTCTCTGCTCCCACAAGGGCCCCCTCAGCAGCCACATGCATGCCCTTGGGATGCTGCCGCTGTTTGTGGAGGCACTGATTTGAGCCTGCCCCTGGTGAGGCAACCATGGGAAGCTGAACATCATTGCTGGAGCCTTGACTAGTGCAGCATCGCTGGTTAGCAGCGATGAAATAGGTGCCTGGGCTTTGCTGGTCGTGAGAAGGACCCACGCACAGTGTCAGGAGGCCTCTGCAAGCTGAGAAGTGCCATTCATACCAGTAGAACTGGGCTCCTCACCAGTGCTGTCAGGAGTTTCCACAGCACCCTTGGTGTAGGATGAATGGCTTGTGAGTGGCTGGGGCACATGTGTGTGGGGTGATAGGTCTGGGGATGCTGCAGGGGCAGGGACCTTTGGCAGCAGAGGGCTGAGAAGGGCGGCAGACAAGGGGAATGGATTAACCCCATTGCAGTGAGGCTGTGCATCTGACAGAGCCTACCCTAAGGTTTATTTTCCTTTCCCATACCCCATCTTCGGCCTGCTCCTGCAGAACTGCTGCTGCAGGATCTGCAGCTTGCTGAGTACATGTTGTCCTTCGAGTTGTTGATTACGGTTAATTAGCATTAATTTTGCCTTAAATGGATGCTGGTTGTGCTCGTTTTCTCCGCCGAGCAGTAGCGGGTGTAAAACCCAGCGGCTCCCCCGGGGATCAGGTAGGTAGGTGGGTGCGGGCAGGAGGCCGGGCCTGGCACAACACCGGCTTTTCACACGGGACCGGTCCCAGCCAGGCCCCGTGTCTGCGGCTGGCTTGAGCCGAAACGTCGGTGACACAACCGCTGCTGCCCGCGGGTCAGGGCCGGGGCGGGCCCCGCCGGCGGGGGGGGAGCAGGGAGGGCGGCGGTGCGCGGCCGGGGCGACGGCGCCATCTTGTGGGCAAGGGCGTGGGTTTGGCGGGTAACGGCCGCCGCCCCTCAGCCCCAGCGGCCGAGTCAGGCCGGGGCTCTGGGGCTCGGGAGCGTGACCGTCGGCCGAGACGGCTCTGCTGTTCCTCCCGGTGCGGGAGAGCTGCCTGGGGGGAAGCTTTATCCCCGCCTTGCACGAGTGGACGAAGCGTGGCCCGCTGTGCCGTCAGCAGAGCGGCTCTGCCTGGCCCCGCTGCAGCCCCAGGCCCGGCCAGGCAGGTGTTCTGCGGGAAGATGTCAGCCTGAGAAGGCAGAGTCGCTCCAGGTCCGGCTCGGCCCGGCTTGTCACACGGGCTGTACGAGCAGCCCGTGAAGGGGAGCCGCAGGGAACGCGGCGGGGCTGAGGCTCAGCCACGCAGCATCAGCCCGTGTGAGTGCAGCAGGCGTGTGATGGTAATTTAGTCTCTGGGAATCTTTCCAGTAGATGAACAGAAAAAGAGCAGGAGCGGGGTGATTTCTGAGGCAGGCTCGTTCTGCTGGTGAAAGGGAATCTCAGAAGTGCCCCCTCCCTTCCCCACGGTAGTGTCAACACCTTTCTTTTTCTGGTTTCCCCTCGAGTTGCTGATTGTTCTCTTCCCTAGAGCAGTTCAACGGGTAGAAACATAGCGAGGGCATTGGCAGCTTTTACCTACCGGCATCATCCAGCCCTGCTGGAGAGGCACTCGACACACAACAGTGGTAAAATTGCTGGCAGAGGTACAGCCCCGCTCTCGCTGGCTCTCCTATCGCTCCTGCCGCCAGACGGAGGGAAGCTGTACGCCTCGGAGTCTGGAGTTAGAGAAGTCAAAGAGACTGTGAATCCTCAGAGGTGCGTGTGTTGCCGCTGGCTGGCTTTGCAGCGATGGGGGATTGAGCTGGTCTCTGACAAGGCAGCAAATCCGGAGCTGCCGTGCTGGGGGGAATGCTCTGAAGCGCTCTCTGCAATCAGGCTCGCTGAGCTGCTGCAGCTTTTCTCTGCGCCAAGCGGTGTTTCTCTTTTGGATGGTTGTGGTGTTAAACGCTTCAGCAGTAAAGAGGCTTTGTTGTGGTCTCTGCAGCACTGCTTTTGCCTTGGCTAGCAGCAGCCTTTTTGTTTGAATAAATGCTTTGCCTGGAGTTGGCTGGGGGGGGCATGAGTGGGCACGTGTGTGTATGTGCCTTTACTTGTGGGTGTACATTGGACACAGCTGTGAACAGGCAGTTCTGGTAGGTTCAGCGCTTGCCCAAACTCGTCCTCTGTGCGCGCCAGAGCAATGTGCTTTTACTCACAGTTGGGAATGCTGGCCACTGTCGCGGGCTTTTAACAGCGCTTGAGTGAATGAATGGACACTTTTCAGCTAGGAACAGAAACTGTTGCTAGCACCTAGCCCAATCATGTATTTAGTCTCAGGAAGTGATCAGCATTCCGTGCATCAAAGGAAGAACCAAGCCATACAGATCCTGGACGGTCTGTGCTGTTGTTGCAGGGTTACAGCTAGACAGGCAGTTTCCTCCTCATCATGCTGCAGGGACCAGCTTACATGCAGCAGTGTACTGTATAATGCATGAGTGAAGGTCATACAATGACCTATTCCTTTGGAGCTTTATAATTTATTTCCTTTGGCACAGGTATTCTGGTTGGCTCCAAAACCTAAGTTGTAGGGGGGATCAGTTCAGCCCTGCTACAGGCTGGCAACAGAAACACAAAACTCCCCATCTTCCTCATCTTCATCTTCCCACATTTGTGTCTCCAGGGTTAAAACCCAGTCCAGAATCTCCAGACCAAATTGAATTAGAATTTAACATTCAAAGATTCAGGCTCCCTTTAGGCTCTGAGGAACAGAATGTCATCCTGTCTCGCAGTTAATAGCTGCTGGGTAGTCGTTTCAAAGCCATTTCTTTTCAGCAAGCTCTACCATAGCAAATCCCAGCAGTGAATGTATTTCTGGCCGTGCGGTGCCTTTAATCCCACAGCTGGGTTTTATGTGTGATCTCTTTTGAAATACTAGATCTATATATATATATATTTATTTTTTTTAATTCCAGAGGGTGATATTTCCAGGACTTGGCATTTAGAGTGGCAACAGGGTTGTTTTTAGAAAGAGAAGGGAAAAGACGGAAGGATGATGTTGACCCAGCAGCCCCACAAACCTACCGCACTTAATCCACTTATCACTCTGAATTCCTGAAGCAGATAAATGCTGATAACAGTTAAAACACATCACTGACAGGAGCAGCATGTTCTGTCCTCTAGAAATCATCAGTGTTGGAAATTGCAAAGCTGTGTGCTACCATGGGGATGAGCATGATAGAAGAGCAGAGGAGGCCCTCACTGTTCAGCAGAGCTCTTCCACAGGAGGGTAGTAAGACCCTGCCCCCTTCTCCTTCCTTCCTCCAGCTACCTTGAGGTGCTGTTCAGGCCTGAAAAACGCTGCTGAGCACCGTTGTGTTCCAACAGCCCCTCAGAGCCACAGCTGCCTGATCTGTGCCTACATATCTGAAACACCAAGTGAGCCCCAAGTGTCTTGTTACCGCTCTTGATTGTCCTTGCTGTTCAGCATTAAGACCTGTGAGGAGTAATTTCCAGCTGAGACCAGCTTTGTGCAGCTCACGTCAGCACGTCTTGGGGAGAGGAGTTGGTTTTGGCTAATCTGAGCTAAACCTTCCCTGGAGGAGTGCAGCTGCTGCACCAGCCTTCAAGAGCCATACAAAGCCACTTGCTCCTCTCCCCATCTGTCAGGGCTCTCTCTCAGCAAGGTACTGGAGTCATCCCTGGGCTCTGGGGGTGGCAGTGGCTGCAGCTGCAAGCCACCCCCTGTGTCAAGACCCCTTCTTCCTGAGGACCTGTCCCAGGCTGAACAGGAGGAAAAATGCTGTAAACCAAAGGTAGGTTTGGAGTAAACCTTGCTCCTACAAAGTCTGGAGGGATAAATCAACTCATAGAGAGCAATTTTGATGACAGGCTCATCTACCTTCTTCAGTATTTCCTGCACAGCTGTCTCCCACCAGTCTCCCCAGCAAAGCACCCCATGTGTGCAGGCACCCTTGAAATTGCAGCAAATTGCTTTCTTGTGGACAGCACAAATGTCTCACAAAAAGTACAAAAGGAGGAAGCTGCCAAGAGAGAAGTTAAGACCTCTCAGACATTAGGGTTTTTTTGAGTCAGACACTGCTCAGCTGTTGCATTGCAGATTTCTTAGCTAAAAACAAGCTTTCATCAAAATCAAAGACTCTTCATGAGTATAGGCAGCAGGATCCTCCCACAAAAAGAGGGTTTTCTTCTTCAAAGGGCTCTCCTTAGATTCCCCTACAATAGATTTCTTAAGGCTTGCCTGTATAGCAAAGCTGATTCAGAGCCAGCTGTGTGGATCTGAAACATTCCAGC
>JAVHNF010066755.1:20085-30358 GCA_034783455.1 Micropsitta finschii | reverse complement strand
TTGTATCCTCAAGGACAATACAAACAACCTGTCACCCAGAAAGAGTCCTCCAGGGAAGGTAAGGGCTGGGGCTCTGCTCTTGGAGAGCTCCCTTTTGCCCTGGGCACATGGGGAAAGAAACCCCACAGAGTCACCATGGCACTAGCAGGCACACTGAAAGGAGAAAATGAGACATGAGACGTGGCATCCACTGACCAGCTGGGTTGCACATGTAGCCCGTCTTCCCTCTTCCAGCAGAACCCTCGCTCCTGCAGCTCTACCAGTGCTGACAGTCCTGGTTTCATGCAGATGCTTTGCCGTATGACGTATGCTGAAAGGCATTGAGGGGTTTGGCATTGCTCTGAACAGGATGGATGTGCATGGAGAGTTGGCCAGATGCTGGTCTCCACTATTGTCCTTTCCAGGTTATTTAGGCAGCTAAATCCTAAAAATTTAAAAATCCTAGAGAAATCCTCTGGGGTAGAGGAATCTGTGCACTGGGGGCAGACTCTGGACACAGCTTTGCTGTCACTGGCATTAAACACCTGAGAGCCATTTCATGATAGCAGAATATAAGATGGTCTGAACTAAGGCTGGGCTGATACAGTCTCTGCCAGCTCTGGGGCTCAGGAAAAGGCAGTGTAGGAAAGTTTTGAGCTTGGATCTTCTTGCTGGGCTGCGAGTAATAAGTTAGGGACAAGGAACTAAAAGCATGCATAGTGAAAATAGCTGCAACTAGGAATATGCAGGTGCAGATCAGTTGTGTGGGCCACATGAAGCAGATTAGAGGCTCACACAGCCCTCCACTATGCCTTTGGCAGGCATCAGCTGTTTCACAGGGGCAAAACTTGCACCAGGCAACCCAGGGAGCATTTCCTTCCTGTCCTCAGAACTTCGTTGTTCTTTTTCCCTCCAGACCTCTTATCTGTTAAAAAAATACCTCCATTATTCTAATATTGGAAAGTGTTCCTGAAGAATGTCTCCTGCTTCCTACCACTGATGTCCTGTTGGGGAGAGTTCCCCAGGTTGCCTAAGCAGTGTGGAGAATGGTGTCAGCTTCAGTTGGCACCATCCCTCTGTTTCATGAAAAACTGTATTTTCCAGTATTTGAGGCATTTTCACAACTCCCACATTTTAGGAAACAGTGGTCTAAAATCAAGCAGCCTCTTCTGTGTTAGAGTTACTTGCCATGTGGTCTGGTCCCAAGGGCTCTGGCCTCCTGCAGTTCCTGCTGTGGCACAACAGTGGTTGGTGGTAGCAAAGATAGTGGTAGGTATCTGATCACTCAGGGGAAGGATGGTCTGTTTTATATAGGCTGTCTTATACCCCAGTGCATCACACATGCTGGAAAAGACAGTGTCCCTGACTTTGTGCTCCTGCTGCATTTTGAACTAGTTGGATAGGGAGAGCAGTAGGTCCTGATCCCTTCTCCCTGTCCTATTTATTCTCCTATATACCTTTCTCAGCTGCCCCCTTCGGAATGATTCAGTCTGGATGATGAGATGCAGTATGCGTGGGTTTTTCTCCCTAGTGTGGAGCTGTCTGGGCTGTGCTGAATCGTTTGTGTGTGGCCCACACCACTCAACTGCTGCTTTGGGGAGTAGCAGGTCTGTGAAACAGAGCGGGAGCAAAGCAAGAGCAAAAAAGCATCTGTGTGTGAGTCAGTCTGGTGCTGGTAGTCTCAGCCAGAGTGGGGTAAAGGTCAAAGCAGAAATAGGAGAAACAAGGGAGAAGAAAGCAAAGAGAGGGGATGGAATGAGGTCTCACACCAAGAGCAGACACCACCAAGTGTCCTGAATTCATGTACTGATCAGAAGGAAATGAGTGGCAGTGCCCTGTGATCTCGGCACAGGAGAATTTGTCTGTGCTTTCCACTACTGGTGCAAGCACCTTTCATCAGATTCCCTCTCAGTCACCCTGGGCTGTGACCACCTGGGACACTCCTCCTCCACCTGGCTGTGCCAAAATATAACGGTGTTTTCCTTAAGAGTGAGACTTGTGGGCCAGTGCGTTTGGACTGTGAGCAGAAGCTGAGATTGCTGAATGGTGGCCGACCCTGCTGCAGAGAGTCCAGGCCAGCCCTTGCTGCAGGATGCTGTGTGTGGAGAGGGAGCTGTAAAGGGAAGCAGGACAGAAAGCCCCTGAAACAAAAGCATTTGCACGCTGTCGTGCTGGCCTGTCAGCCAGCTTGGGTAGTGAGGGGTTAATCCCACAAGCTTTGGTGGTGCCTGGAGTCAGCATTTTGTAAAACATTTCCCTTTGGAGGTGGCAACAGGGAAAATGCTAGTGTAGGTAGGGCTTCCTTCACCCGGTGGCATTTCAGCTGCTTGCTGTGTAACCTTGCTTACAGCAGGCCTGTGCCACACAGCGCTTAAAATATCAGTCTGTCAGCGCCTTGTCTACACAAGGAACGGTCGTGAGGAATAGACTCAACTGTTGAAGAAACAGGATTGAGGAGGTCAGGGAATTCCTCCTTCACAGAATCCAAAGTGATTTATTTTTTTACCAAGTCCAATTTTCCCTCCCCTCCCTGTCTGACAGCTTTTTTGGGGAAGAGTGACAAGTAAAGGAGGCATCTTTATCCCCTGGGCTGGATTAGTCACGTTTGTCTCTGGCGGAGCAACATTTCTCACTGTAGTAGCTTCCATTTCAGCAGACCACTTAGAGCCATTTCTAACAGAACAAATGTCAGGGTCTGCTTATTAAGAATTCATTCATCACCTTTTGAATAATTTTCCTGCATTTCTTTTTTCTCGTTTTCATCATTCTGCAGACACCTAAGAAGCAAGCAGCTCTAGAAGAATCCTGTGATACACTATATGAGAATATCTAACAGGAAAAAAACTCACCATGTGTAGACCAGACATCTTTCTGTACTGCAGAACTACTCTCTTACATCCCCACTTCTCTGCAGAGATCCACAATGACTTCAGGGCACAACCATTAGGGACTTGTGACCCCCTGGCTCCTTCTAAACTGCCCTTCATTAACAAGAGAATGCATCTGTTCAAATCCCACTGGGCTCAGTCTGCATTGATGCAGCAGAACTATTTTGCAGCAAAGCCGTTTGATGCAAAAGAAAAGCTGCTTTTGTCAAGCACTCACATGTATCTTAGAAATGGTGCAGATAGGATCTGTGCAGATTTCTCTCACCTGGAATGGCTGAAATACTTAAATATCGATCCTCTGTAAACGATGGGACAATCCAGAGACCTCCCTGCTTGCTGGCTTGATCTTCCAATCCTGACCTGCAGCAGTCCATCTGATCCTGTGTCTACGACTTTCCTGACACGGTCAGCAGGCCTTCATGCGTAGTTTAACCAAGATCCAAGCACCCACCTGCCCATTTTTCCTTTCTCAGGAACCCCACAGTGAAACATGCTTTCTCATAATCTGCTAATCCCATCAAGTAGTCACAGATGCCTGCTGTGACCATACTCAGCCGACTCAAATCAGTGCCTCCGAGTAAATGCTTTTGCCTCAGCAATAGCAGCAGTAGGACTGGATGCACAGACTGGATGAGGACTGGATGCACAGACAGAGATAAAGATGGAGAATAAGAAAACAGAGAAAATAACCCTGCCTGGCATAAAATACCCCTGTCTCAGTGGCAGTGCCGTTTCCAGAACAAGGAAGAGATACAAGGAGGTGGGAATCTGCAGAAACTCTGTTGCTGGCGCTGCATAAGCCAAGCAGGTCTGGGACCAGGTTTTAGCCCAGAGACATTCAAGCCAAGCTCCTCAATTTCTTTCTTTTTGGCAATGGGCATTGTTATCACTTGGGATTTTGAGCCTCCGTGGGGGCAGGCATGGTACCTCTGCCCCACCAAAGGCAATAGGTTTGCTCTTGTTTCAGCTGGCTAGTATTTCCCAACAAGGGTATAAGTCTCCTTTACCCTGACCCCATAGGTTATTTGCCCAGGCAGACCTGTTCTGAAACTTAGAGCAACTGGAGGGAGGCCCTAGAGGGGAATCTTCTATCCAAGCTTTTCTCTTTCCCGTCAGCTGGAACTTGCCTACCATTTGTGTTTATGCATATTCTAGTTCTGATAGGGAAGAGGTTACATGAAATATCCATATAACACGATCAAACCAGTGGATCAAAAAGCTGAGGCTGTTTTATCTCAGATTAAAAACAACAGAAAAACAACCAAACAAAGCCAACCCAAAATAAGAATATGCAGCATAACTTGAGAGGAATCATAGAAACCTCTTTAAAGAAGAAGATCAAATTAAAATTGAGCTCCAGGGTCATAGGACCCTCTCTAGTTGAAGATAATGTTGCTATGCATCAGAGATAGAGGCTATGGAAAATGTCTCCGGGGCCTCCAGCCTTCCTATACTATGTTTAAAGAGATAATCCGCTTATTGCTTTGCTCTTTTTATTAGAAGAGATTTCAAACATGCAATTTGGACTTTCTTTAACCACAGGAAAATGCTTTTTCTCTTCCCAGTGTTGAGGAATTCATTTCAGAAAGAGCAATGAACAGACAGTGTGGCTTATTAGACCCGTTTTCCATTTGTTAAGTGATCGTGACAATTACAAATAAATATTTTTGAAGTAAGGAATTTTAGTGTTTCCTAATATGACCAGAAAACAGCCATATTCACAGAAGAATTTCAAGAGGATTTTACAGGTATTACAATTCCTTTCCTTAACAAATTTGAAGAAATGATGAGATGAATTATAAATATGTTGCAGCATGGCAATAAAATATTCAGCAGAAGCTGGTGGAAAATAGATAAAAAGTGAAAACTTTCAAAACAATCCTGCTTAGTTTTTGTGTTTTGCTTTTTCAGTTTTACAAATGCTAAAAATACTGGGTGGTACTGGAAATTTCCTGGCAAGGATCTCACTTTGCAATGAATTGATTTGTCTTGTCTTTCTGTTATGTTTTTAAATAGAGTGTTTCTTACATTTATGCCTGAAAAATTCTATATATTAAGTAGCTGAAGCTGTTTAAAATGAAATATGAGAGGAAGAATGGTATTTGGAACAGAAAAGACTATTCTGGAAGAGTCAGAGCTAAAGTACTGGAAGAATCACACCAGGTTCTGATCAATTAAGTGGAAAAGTAAAAATCTCCAAGAGACACTGAGGATTTAGGCTGTGCTCCAAAGCTTGCCAAGGTCGGGGGGAGTCAGTGTGTTGATTTCAATGGGTTCTGGATTGGCCCTGTGAGGGTAAAAGGCTGTTGCACAAGAAAAAGGAAGTTCTGAAGCTATGTAGTAGCCACAAGCTAATATCGCTTCTTTAGCACTGTGTGCCACTGGCAGCCACAGTTGCATTGGAGTGTGTGACAGAGAAAGGTATAAAGAGGGATGCTTTTAAATGGTATAAGTTTTCCAAGGAGGTATGAGGAAATGCCTTCAGGCACAGGTAGGAGAAATTAGGAAATATAATTCATATAATATTGGTATAGCTACTTTGTAGCAGAGATTTGTTCAGGAAAAAGGCAGCCATTTGGTCTCTTTGGCTTACCTGGCTCTATGGCCCATGAGAACAGACACAGAAAATGAGTATTACTAACAGGAGGAAAGGAGTTAATTTTTAAGTGTTGAGCAATTAAACAAGAAAAACAAACGATGGGCTCCCCCAGCTCCACAAAGCTTGTTGTGTTCACTCTACATGTTTTGCTTTAAAGTAAATATTGAGTTTCCTCTTAAAAACCATGCCCCTAATGTGCTGAGCTCCACTTGCTTCCCCCAGCATGGTGCTGTTGTGCACAGAGCATGCTCGCAGGTTACAGTGGTATAAACTTTGATTTCCAAGTGTTGAATTATCCTTTTGTATTGACAGGATTTCATGGAAGTGGAGACCCGCTACTGAAGTAAGCAGTGGTGCAAGGTGGAAATGAGCTGCCCTGACAGCTTCTAAAGGAGGTGCCATGGTAGCACCAAGGTCCTTTGCCATCTCCACCAGATGTAAGCCTTTGGTCCTGAGAAATGCAGTGATCATCCTCAATTGTTGTCTTAGCTGCTATTGCTGAAAAGGGCCTTGGTAATACTGAGGTCATCTGGTCCCTTTAAAACAACTCCTTCACAATGCTTTACAGCAAATCCTAATTTGAGAAGGCAAAACCTGGGCTGCACATGAGTGGTTCTTTGGTTTGTTGGTTTCATCCGTTTCTGCAGAGGACAAAGCAATTGCATGGGTACTGTCCTGATGTATGAAACATGCCAACTGTATTTTGCCTTTATCTGTAGATAAGAAAGACCTTCCTGTGGTGGATAATGACAATGAAATGTATGTACAAGGTGTAGCCCAAGGTGTTCTTCACCGATTCCAACTTCTACTCCTTTTTCCTTCTCAGGGGTGTTAATAGTGGAAATCACCTCTAAATACCTGGCTAGGGCTGGCTCTTAATCAAGGGAGGTGCTTGACTGAACAGCATCCTAGTGAAATGATTACCACGGCTCTGGTCTGCACCACTGTCCCATGCAGCAGTGCCATAAAGGTGCGTAAGTCTGCATCAAGGGCAGGGATGTCTTCTTCCTGCAGAGCTGCCTCTTGGAAAGACCTGGTGTTCCTTCAGCCCTTGACTAATGCAATACTGTGACCCTGTGAGATAGGGATGTGGGGTAGGCAGTGAGTGAAGCCACCAGATGGTGCCCTAGGTCCTCTCTGCTCCTTTTCCTGTCCCCTGCCTGCCCACATTCCCCTGCCAGCTCCCCCAGTAGCCCCCAGACCACAGACTCCCAGGGGTGGGCACCTTCAGCCATACAGAACATTCCCAGCCATGACTGTCTTCTACCCCTGGGGTTGGTGCCTCTGGCACCCCTCACAACTCTGAATCATGGCCCAGGCGCCACCAGCACCTCTGAAGAGATGGGGACAGGACAGGTTCCCCTCTGCATCCATGAAGTCTGGAGAATTAGCTTCATCAGATACCAGTGTCCTGGCACAGGGCTGCCCATGTGAGGGCCAGGATAGTGGCTGCTGACACCATCAACGAGTCAGACTGGCATCTAAATTGCAAAATAGGCCAGATGTTCAGGGCTGCTTGGAGCTGCCACCACTTTTCTTTCCATCTGGAAATGGCATCTTATCTTGGGTTTGGGAAAATTTTCTGTGTCCATGATGAAATAATTGTTTGCAGCATATGCTTCTCCTCTTCTTTGCTGCGTCAGGAAGCTGCTGAAAGCTCAGACACTGCTCTTTCTGTGGTTTGGGATTCTGTGGTCACCAAGATTTGCTGTGCATAGTGAAGTATCATTGAGTTTACAAATGAAAAACGGACATGGTCAGAGAACACCAGTGATCTCCAAGGGAAAAGAGGAGAATGTGAGCTTCAGCGTCTTCTCTTGCTTGATTCTAGGGCAAGCCCAGTCTCCACATGCTGTCAGGGATATAGTGGTTTTCTTTGTTAATGATAAAATAGAAATGCAGGTTACTATTAGTAACTAGTATGTTACTAGGTACTTCACTATTAATAAACAGGCCTTTAAGCTGCCAAACTGTGTTACGAGCTGTAGATCTGATCTCATTCAGGGGAGGGAGTCTTTCAATGAACTCTCCTGGAGATCCTCCTTTCTTCCAGCCATTTGAATTATGTGGGTTGTGTCATATTGCTCTGGGCCACATGAAGATTTGGATATACAGCTGGTAGGGCCAGGCAGGTCAGCCACCCTGCTTTAAGGAGTCAGAATGTAATTATCCAAATTGGAACAGGGTGAACATGGGAAAGCTAACATATGGACTTCTTCAAAATGTTATGTCTCTTAATAACTTGTCAGGGCCTCTGGTTTCCATCCCATCTGAAAGTTTTGTCTGCTTACAATTTTATGCAATGATATCTGAGTACTTCCAGGGGCAATAATTGTACCCAAAATACCTGTACCACAGTGAGTTTCCCTCCGTTGTGAAGAAATTAGCCCAGTAATACCACTAACAGTGCTTTTGGCACTGACATGCGCTGTTAAAATCAAAGATTCCAGTAGTCCTTGCAAGGCTCTGTGTGATGTTTCAGCTTCTTAAATAGGAAAAAAAAAAAAAGGAGACTCAGGAGGTTAATGCAGTCTCAGGAGGTTTAACTACTTTTCCAAAATTGCAGGGTGTCAGAGGTGAAGTCGGGAACAGAATTCAGGTTCCTACGTTCTTCTTTGTACCAGGTTGTCCAGGTGAGAGCCAGTAGGTGAGTAAGTAGGGAGCTGCTGAGCTCCTTACAGTTTAGGGAAACCAAAAAGTTTCCTCCTGAGTCACCAGCCCCAATTTCTGCAGGGCTTTGCTTTTCATTTTTGATTTCCTATGCAAGTATCAGACAGGCTCATGTCTGCCTGGCTGAGGTAGCCAAGCTGCAGGAGAAGTTACTGCTGTCTTTTACAGAGGTATCCACCATTTTGGCAATAACAGTCAAAATACCATGGAAAGTCCAAATATGTGTGCTGTAATTCCCCAAATAAATGTTTATGGAGTGAATGTGCTGAGTTGCTCCTTATCCACCCCATAAAGTCTTCCTGATTGCTGAAGAAGTTCCTGAGATTGTCAAGAGGCTTTAGACAAGGAAGAGCAAATGACTGCAGCTGAGTCTCAAAGGCTTTCTCTGCTCATGAGAAGAGGCAGGGAAGTCCCTACCATCCCAACAGTTAGATGGCGGAGAAGAAGGAGGTGTGAAGAGAGGTGATAATGCTGATAATTATGTGAATGGAAATACTTGCCATTCTTTTTAATGTTTAAAGGAAACCACAGTTTTGAGGTGATGTAATTCCCTCTAGGTTGGGTTGTTTACTCAAGCAGTGCAGTGCAGTGCTATGCTGGCACATGGGGAAGAGAAAGTAAAACTTCAGCTCAGCTTTTGTCCTCTCAGGATTTCTGTATGCTTTCAGTCTCATTCAGGTCAAGCCAGGGTGTGAACTTGAACCACAGCAGCTCTTCCAGCATGGCCCTCTCCACAGATTGGCCCTTTGCTAAAGAATATGCAACATGCAATGGGAGATTTGAAGAAACCAGTTTAATAGGAGTTATAACTCTTCCTTTTCTCCTCTCCAAAAGGTTTAAAATAATCTTGCTGTCCATAAAAATCAGGTTAGCTATTTTTGGTTCTTGCAGAGCTAAAATGAATGCAGCATCTCTCATTTCCAGTCATGGCAAGTCACTTGACATCAATTGTTAATTGTTTGATTAATCTTGAATTTTCAGAGCTGACAGTGCCTGTCCTAGCACTTAGACAAGAGCTACATTTAAAAGAGAGGAGAAAAAACTTCCTTTTCTTTTTTTTTTCCCCTTTGAACATAGCCTGAAAGGTAAAAACATGGAATTACAGGGAGGTTTTTAATGTATGTTGTCTTGAGAAAGATGGGCCATTAGGCAGAGTGCAAATAAAACAGTCAGAAGCTCATCATAAACTAGGGGGTGTGATGAATTAATTTTAGCATATGCTTTAGCAAGTCATTACAAGACTATCTTAAACCCAACCGTTAGTACACTTTGCTCTATGCTCATCTGTGTTAGGCCATGTTTTTCATTTAAATAAGTAAGCAGAAAGGTTTCCTTCATGAAGATGGGTGACATTTCTATGCAGAGAAAGGACATTTAAGGTCAACAGTTCCAGGGGGCTATACCTTTGTGTGCTCTGTGTATGGTTGGACAGGTAATTATCACTGCATATGACTCCCTAAGGGGTGGTGTTAATAAAATATAGACCAAATAAGAAAAGACATTCATACCCCTTCTAGAATGTTTATAAAATAGCATGGCCTTTCCCTGCCCTCCTTCTCTCCTCTCCCCCCACTCCCAGGCAATGTGCATGTAGCGCATCCAGGATGAGCAGCAACGTGGGGTACCAGCCCTTGCTTGGGAGGAACATATTATACTGTCAGGTCCTGCTTTTCTGCGTAACAGGCAGGCCAGAACATATGATGGTACAGACTGATATAAAGGTGTTATGGGTACAAGTTTAAGTTAGCTTTCCTATGTTAGAAAAAGGACTAATCTTGATGTCACCCCTCTAACTAAGGAATAATAAGGGCTCTGATTTTTTTCTTTCCAATTAGCTGTATGCCACAGGCTTCTTGGGAGATGTAAGCGCCATTCTGGACATCTACTTAAAGGTCTGCGTAATCCAGGGAACGTTATGATGCCAATATTAAAACACAGGAGTGCCACCACAACTGTTTTTACCAGATGATAAGCCAGGGTTCTCACAAGAAAATCCCAGTGGTAAAAGGGAAAAATTCTGTCAACACACCCCTCCAGCCACTCTGAATACAGCACTCACTCCATGGTCACCTGCTGGAAATACCTGCATGGGTATTTTGGTTTACAAGTGTCTCCAGCAATGATGTAGAGAAGGGAA
>JAVHNF010066747.1:4754-25019 GCA_034783455.1 Micropsitta finschii | reverse complement strand
TGCATTGCTTCTATGAAGTTATTTCTGCAGAAATGTGAAACCATGCACTTTTATATGGTTTCTATTAAAGTAATATACAAGATTTTTCTCGTAGGAAAATGCCCTTCACAGGGAATTACTTCTAAAAGGGTTTTACATTCTGAGTAAACCAAAACCCTAATAAATCAACCCCCAAAACACCCAAACACTTGTTTACATCTGTTTGAAGAACCTGTTCAGGGTACAGTGGGATTTCTGTGATAGCTGCTTGCAAAGGGCATTGCACAGATGTACCTTTCCACAGCTAGGTTTCTACACAGCCAAATCCTCATGGCCTTCTACACAGCCAAATCTTCCTGCAGGGTGCAATGGACAGTGTCAAAGCTGTGTGCTGCAGCTCAGACCTCCTGGCCCATGACCGTGCTCTTTATTTGTGACAAACCCCACTATTACTGCAAGATAAGTGAAAGAAAGCATCTTATATCCTTTAGATATAAGAAAGAAGTTCTTCCCTGTGAGGGTTTTGAGGCACTGGTTACCCAGAGAAGCTGTGGCTGTCTGATCCCTGGCAGTGTTCAAGGCCAGGTTGGATGCAGGGGCTTGGAGCAAGCTGCTCTAGTGGAACATGTCCCTGCCTCTGGATGAGATTTAAGGTCCCTTTCAACCCAAACCAGTCTGGGATTCTATGATTCTATGATCTTCTCTGAGAGGCTGAACATGATGCAAGCTCTTTCAATAGCAGTGTGCCTAATGAGAAACACTGATGAGCACATTCCTGCCTTCGCAATGATCATAGGCATTTCCAGGCTTTGTCTGAGGCTTCTTACATTCAAATGCCATACCTCATTCCATGAGGACTTCAAGAGCACCTCAGAGATGAAGGGCGTATCTCTGACAAATTTCCTATGCAGCCATACATGTGGTTCTCAGGGAGCTGCCTGCCCTTGTCCTTACAGATGGCAATAGGATATTTACACTTTCTGCACATAGTTTTCCCTCTTTTGTTAGTTCACCATGCTTCCCGCCAGGTGACTTGTTTTCCACAAGGTTCAGGCTTGTTTCATTTTATGGCTGAGCGTATCTAAATGAATATCTCCATGGAGATGCTCAAAACCTGAGTGCAAACAGAGCTGACCCTGCTGTAGCTGGTGGTAGATTAGATGATCTGGGAGATTCCTTCCAACCTCAGGAGTTTTGTGGTTCTGTGAATCAAAAGCCAATGCAAATTTTCCTACCATATATAAATGAGATTTATGTTTCACACTTTTCAGATTATTCTTATAACTGACTTGGAGGAAAACAGAAAATAGTATAGCTCTTGCCTGAACATTTGCAATCTCCCACAAGCACTTAATGAAAAAGATAATGAATACATATTTCGGATCATGAATGTCTGGAAAATATTAAAGTGTTTTTTGGTGCACAGCTCTGCTCTTTCATTTTCCACCTCACTTCTGCTTCATGACCGTATAAACCAGAAACTGTCTTAACAATGTGTTTAATACTATAAAATAACGGATGTGATTTTTCTTACGCTTGTTAGATACAGTCTCCTCATCTTCCCAGCTTGTCATAAAAATAAGTGACCCTCTTTAGAATCAGCACAATTCTTTCTTAGATAAAATAACTTTTTCTGATTCAAGGAGATCCAGTAGGTGATAAATATAAACTCTGGAAGGCCAGCCTAACTATATTATCAAGGAGCATAGTGCCTTTGAGGGAGATTTGGTGCACACGTCTACTAAAACAGGCATCATGTGCCCCAGGTGCTGTCTACTTTGCGGTCGAAGAGGAATTTCATACTCATCTAGTGTACAATGAGGTCTCCATTAAGATTTTGCAATCTGTTTGGAAAAGGTAAGGGATAGATTGTGCCCACTTGAATGCTGCTCAAAGTCTTGTGTCTAAGGCTACCACCAGAATAGAAAGAACAATCTTCATATTTTGAATGAGCCACTGTAACAATAGCAAGCTGGCCAAACAGATTTTAGTACAGTTAGTATTTTCCAAGGCATACTTTTTCTGCTCAGAATGGGGTTTATTGGGCTTGGTAGCCTATCCAGTCACCTGCACTGTTGGCATGAACACCTGAGTCTTAATATTTATTTCAGCTTTTAGAAAAGGGGTTGTATATAATTCCGCCTGGCATTCAAATTATATGTAATGCATCCCTTGGAATGTTTTGCTTAAATGCACACAAATATCTGGAGACTTGAAGCCTAAGCCCTATTGTCCAAGCATATGTTGTGTGAAGTTAAATACTTCTTTGTTTAGCTATTAGTTTCTTCTCAGCTGCTGCAAGAACATCTGTTACAGGCTGCGAGCTAATCTAGCACACAGAAATAGCCTTCTACCTCCCTGCTTTTCAATGCTTTATTTATTTCTGAAAAAGAGGTATTTATCCTTTCCGGCCTTATCTATTCTATGATTCTATGATTCTTTACATCACAAGAGAGAAAAAAATGGCATAGGTGCTTTCAAGACACAGGAAAAGACAGTGCTGCAGAGAAATTGCCGTAGAAATAAACAGAACTGTGAAAGGAAAGGGTGTAACATGGAAACAGAGTGGTAAGAATAAGCACACACCTTATATGTTAGAATATTTTTTGTTGTTGAAGACATGTCACTAAGCTCCTTTCCTGTTACGGAACAAGCTTTAAGGTTCTGAGTGACTGACTATGGAAAAGAGATTGGAAAGGTGCTCCTGCAAGAATTTACTCAGCACTACTGCCCCTAAATGAGCATAAGTCAGAGAGTAGAAACCAGAAGGGGAAATAAAATAGCCAATTTCTTTTAAGCTATTAGCTAGTTTTATTTAGGAGAAAAAAAACCCAACAAAACACATTTTAAAGCAGAATTTTGAATACCAGTGCCTAACTCTGTTAGGCAATTGGAAACTTGAATATTATGGTGGAAGATGGTTTCTGCCACAAAATTTAACTATTAAACTAGCAAGCAAACAAAAAGAATAGTCACACTGATGATGTAGTACTTCCTCAAGAAAATATAGCAGGTCTTACCAGACTGGGAGCTGAGATGCATGCTGTTCTCGGACCTGCCTGACAGATTTTAATATGGATTATAGAGAATCACCAATGCAGAGTTAAAATCAGGATTAACTCTCCTGATTTTTGACCTCATTGCTCCCTCTGCATTTACTTTGGTGACTTTTGAGTGTCAATTCCCTTTCTTGATTTTTATACTACAGTAAATGTACCCCAACTTTCAGACAATTTTTTACCAGCAGTACAGAAAGGTATTCTCCTAAGTACTAGAAAACTGTCTCAGAGAAGAAAATTTCTCATATATATTCAGTGTACAGAATTAAGACTTTGTCATCCACTTTTAGCACCGTATTACATTAAGCTTTTATGAAAGTGCCAAGCTGTACTCATAATGCACTTAATTAGGGTGCTATCATCTAATGTGTCCTTATTTTTAGACATATTCAGATACAGAAAGTTTCAAGAAAGTTTAATGTGTATTAACTGCAATCGTACATGGTGCCTTCCATGAACTTCAAAGTGAAATGTACTTCAAGTATAAGTGATTCTCCCCTTCTGTTTTTTCGTTAGCAAACACAAAATTCCAGAAAGTTAATAGATGGTGATATCCATGAAATCAGTGCTAAACTTTCATCATGACAATATTTGCTCCTGTCAACCTGAACAGTTAATGCAATCTCTTGAAAATAAGTTAAGGAAAGTATGATAAAACATGGGAATATCTGACAGTGGGAACGCAAGATTTGCTCATCTATAATTAAAATGCATCAGAAAAGAGCCACTGAAACATTTTTCCAATTGTCTGTAAAAGGAGAACTGAAGACCTACAGCAGGAATATAGACGCATCCTCTAGGGACATTTCTGGCTTTCAGATTCTTGCTTTTCTGCTGCCAAAGACCAAAGCCAAACATATTGCTGAGGCTTTAAGACAAATTTTCATCCGTAAAATATTTTATAAAATAGATATTGAATGACTGCCAAAATATCAATTTATTCTTTTATGTCCTTATTGCATAATAAAATAGCTATGTTAATAAAGGCTTGCCATCATAAATTAGCATTAAGGAAACCACCATTCACAGTTGTTAATTAGCATTAAGCATTGTGATTAAAAATGAGGATACTTCATGCTCTTCCTTCTGTAAATTCTCTTGTCAGACAACAATGGTTTGCACAACAAAAGTTTCGCATAGGTAGATTGTGTCAGGAATGTATGAAAGCCATTCAGATTTTGTTTTTTCTGAAGTTATTTATGAGTAATTGATGTTACCCAGTGGCATGACCAGAATCCAGTCTGGTGCTGTAACGCTAATTGCAACTGTTCTCAGCCTAGGAAAGATGCTGGTCCTATGTAGCATTTTCTTTTCCAGACTTTGAAAGTGTACGTGATTGTATTAACTTATGCAGTTCTTTCACACTCAAAAGTGTTGTTGGTTCATAAAAATGGTTTAAAGTCTAATTGCTGTTGGTGTTAAATTCCTTGCTTGGAAAAGCTGCAAGTTATCACTTCAACATTAACAAGAGCTCATTACCAGCATCAGTCGGCTAAACAGTGTAAGTTAAACACATGGAGAAGTTTTATTCTGTAGCATGAGGACCTGAATGATATTGCATTACCACTCCTGACCTGGCAATTGGCAGGCGAGACCTGGCACTGAAGCTTGCTTTCAGAGCAAGCAGTGTTCTAGATTTGCTACTTTGGACTGCAATTGAACTTCAATTTGATTCACTTGCAGCTGATGTTGAATGTGGCAGATAATATCCTGGCTATTTAATATTTGATTATTTAAGGTGAGATTTTCCTAATGGGCTCGGTGCTGGAATGACCCCTCTCACACTGAAGTCACTGCTATTGAAATATTTATGCTGCTAACAGGAAAAGGCACTGACCTTTAAAATCTTCTTTATGAGCTTGGACTCCTGACATGGCTCCCTGGCGAAACCAGCACACAATAGCAGGTGCAAAATGCACATTTTCAACGGCAGACTCCTGGGACAGTTGTTATTTCCCTTTTCCTCCTTTAGATACAAAGTATCTGGAACTGTGTCAGGCATCCTCTAAACAGGAAAGGTCTCTATTGCAAAAAGAAATAAGAGTCTGGATTTGACATAAGGTGACAGGCAACTAGGAGGGATGGTGATAGAAGAAAATAACAGGGAAAGAGTGAAGAGGAAGGTCATGCAGTGATTTGCCTAAGCACTTCTCTGGACTGATACCTATTTTTCCTGAAATAGAAGGTTATTTCATTTTTAGTCTAGCTTCCCTTTCATCCATTTTTCTCTCATCCAAAATCAAAAGCAATACTTCTTGGATATTTAAATGCTGTGATTTCAATAAAGCTATTCAAAAAACCAAGGGTCTCCTTGGAGAAGGATGGAGAGGAAGACAAGAGCCAGATGTCACTTGTTAAGCATATGGGTTGAGGAGAGTGAAATGAAGATCTGGATGCTTAGAGAAGTATCAGGGTATTCAATCCTCCAGCATGACACACTCAGTCTTGTAAATAATTGCCAAGTGTCCTTACACTCATGCAGCTCATGGATTCCACAATGGTGAGAGCATAGGGCAGCCTTACAAACACACATTTGAGGTGACTGATTTGAACTAGGAAGCTATCCAGTCTTGATGTCAGGAATTTTTAGTAATACCCGCAGCACTTGGATGAATGTTCCCCATGATGAACTGGGCTCACCAAGCAAAATAAGTGCCCTATATTGAGTCAAATAAGGTCAGCACAGAACTTAGGCTTCTTTCTTTGTCAAGGTTAAGACCTTGATTCAAACAGGTCTTTGGGCACTGGAACTCTCCTGTCACCTTCTAATAATAAGAGTTAGCTGAAATCAAGGTTGAGCATAGGACCCATCTCCTTAGAAGCAGATATTAAAGGGATTAGCTCTTACAGTATCAGAGTACATTCAACAACAAGACTTCGTGGACCAGGTGCTCCTCCCTTTCCATGCCCCACAGCAAAGAGTCATGCCACAGCATGAGTGATATCAGGGTGGAACTCTGCTTCCCGATGCCATCCCTGCCCTTGGCCCTTCCCTGACCCTGCAGAGGGATCAGGAAGCAGCTGTAATGCATCTGCCGGTTTTCTGGAAGTGCAGAGCTTTCCTGGCTTGGGACATGCTCTAGAAGCCATTTCTCCACATTGTGCTGTGAGAGTGATAAAAGGTGAACCTGGCCAGTTAGAGAATCTTTTCCACTGTATTTTAGCAGGAGAATACCAAAAGTTACACTATTATTATAAAACATGCCAGTCAGCACTTCAGTGGGTAGAGCTGCAGTGATTTACACTCAGTTGAGAGTCTGGTCTGTTGGGTCACTATATTTAAACTTAACTGGCGCATCTGTGGGAACAACAATGTTGTATGGGGACTTGTATGCTTATAAATGCCCATCCATTTGCAAGATTCAGGACTGCTTGTGAACTAAGTGCTCCTCCCTGCAATACTATATCCATCAGATACTCAAACATGATAATGATGGGAACAGATGTGGAAATATATAGATAGAACTAGGACCTGGATAAAGGGCTGCCTCTCACAATGCCATGCAGGAACAGAATGAAAAAAAACACCAAAAGAAACAGAAAATATCCTTCTCATTTAAAAGAAACCACTACTTTTTCTAAATTTATTGTTAATATTCTCATTCCCTACACAGGCCTTAAAAAAGAACATGTTTTAGGAACACAAAGCTCTCACTGTCTGCTGAAATGGCAAAGTCAGCTGCAGCCAAAGTAAGATTTCAAGATTTCCACTTTGAAGTGGAACTTGAAGTTAATGGGCTGGGCATGCCCCGATACATAGCACACAGCAGCATACCTTGGTTGAATCATAGCAAAGATCTATTAGGTCATCTTTTCAATTTCCCTGCCAACGTAGGGTTATTCCCTGCCAATTCAGGATTATTCTCGAATGTTTTCTAGTCTAGCTTTAAATGACTCAGGCTGTGGGGTTTCCACCACTTCTCCTGGGAGGCTATTCCACAGGCTAATAGACTGCTGTTAGGAAAATTTTCCTGATATGCAGCCTGAATTTTACTTTTTTCCATTGCATCCTTGTTCTCCTTGTTATAAATGTATTACACTACCCTAGGTAATTTGTCTCCCTGAGTGGTGTTTATGACCTTCAAATACTTCGAGATGGCTTCAAAATCCACCTTAGGATGGATCTTAAGTAACATTATACACTGCTGCTGTCATACATAATATATGTGTAGCATCAATTATATGATCATACTTAAAACACATTCATATTTTTGCAGTCGTGCTGTGAGATCCTCCGACGAGGAGCACATATTGCACCGCTTAGTAACCCCAACCTTGCCTCCTGCTGGTTGACAGCAATTGTTCTCCTTTAAATGACTGAAAAGCATCTACAGATTGAAAAGTGCCTGAAGCTACTCGATTGCGTAATGCTGACTTCCACCTGTGAAACCACAACACACGATGGGTTAAATTAACAGAAGTACTTTTAGTATTGCCTTTTCCATGCCTTTTCCACATGGGCATTTCAGAGTGCTGATGGGGAGCTAGGGGGAGCTTACTGGGGATGGGAAAAGAAGGGGCAAAGGCAAATCGCTTTCCATATGCAGTCCCAAAAGTGTGGAGACACCCTGGTTTAGATGAGTTTGGTCTAAAAGAGCACCATGTATGATTAAAGCAGTCAGGGCACAGTGTGGGCCAGCAGCTCCCTGGGGCCTGGGCATGCGGACCAGGAGTGCTTCCCATGGAGCAGGTCTTGCAGCCAGGGTGGTCCCACCACCTCTAGCTGGGAAGCAGGACAGGATGGGGATGGAAGTGTCATTTATCAGTGCCTAATGAGAAATGTATAATTCAATTTATTGTTGTTTCATTATACAGCGGAGTGTATTTTAAAGACCTCTCTGGCTGTGCCAATACCTACAGAGGGGCGTGAATGATCTGCTGATCCCTAAAATCCAGAGCTCTTCAGCATCCGCTGCTGTATGTACTTTTGTCCTAGAAACTCCATCTGCACTTCTCTGCATGCTGGCCACAGGACAGTTGTATTTCCTATAGGTGACCTCTTCCACTGATGTTTTCCATTGTGATGTGACCATGAAAGAAATTGTGAGAAGATCTTGATCTTCAATGAAGGAGATGATAGAGAGATTTCCTATGCCAAACAAAAAATCCAAGGTTGTTCTTGAGACGACCTTGTCTTTTAATCTATGTTGCTACAGGGATCGCTAGCATTTGTAGGGCTAAGATGTTGAGATCCAAGACAACATCCATTTATACTTTAAATATTCCCCCATTTTAAATATGCTGCTTGATTGAGAGCCAGATGTTTTGAACAGAAGAACTTATTTAGTCACAAATAAATGATAAAATTTTAAAACATGTAAAATCAACAGAATTAGGGGATGTATTTAATGCGGGACCTTTGTAAGATTCACTGTGATACCACACACTCAAACTTACAAGTGTGAAGTGTTTTGAAAATTAAAGGATTTTAGCTCAAAATTTTTATGAACAAAAAGTGGAAAACCAAAAGAAAGATGTTTCTTTAGACGTTGAGCAGGAAAACATTCCGTAAAATAAAGTTGCAGGAGCAGCAAAAAGAACCCCACAAAACAAATCAGAGAATCTGAGAAGTGTCTTAGTTCAGCCTAGGAACCTGCACACATGGAACATCTGCTCTTTCTGTGTGACTGCTCAGAGCTGCTCCACGGAGGTCGGTAACTCACTGACACCACATCTTTACATTTAGTTCTATGTGTGCTCAGGGTCCATAAAACACGTACAGACATTCTACATGCTTCCAGCACTTTTGGACCACCTATTCCAAGACCATCTGTCTCATCAAGAACACTTGAGGTACAGCAAAGTCACTTTGAACACCACATTGCCTTTCCCTTAGGTTTATATTGCAGCTTTTCAAGGACCAGGCAAGCAACAAAACACAGCTCCCCTTGAAATCACAATGGTCTTGGGTAAAATAACCTTCTGCTAATTTTTGGGTCCTGCTCCAGCTGTTTCCCCTTCCCTTGTCCCAAATCCTGGCAGAGGGCATTTGCTGTACTGAATTGAAGGGTCAATGAGGAGAAAAAACAGATCTATGTCATACCATCACCCCTGAGCTGCAACTAGAGGCAAACAGCTGCAGTAAGCCTTGACAACATCAGCTTTTGGCGGGCACAATTGTAAGGGCATCCTCTCCAGCTTCCAGATGGGTGGAAAATTGAAAAACTCCACTGAAAAGTGTATTGGTAAGGAATGAATTCATTGACTAGACACCGATGGTTCATGGGAATGCAAATTAATCACATGCATTTTGAGCGAGTCAAATTAAAAGTGAAAGATAATCTTTTCTGGCCTTTTATTATTATATAAATACAATAAATTATTTTGTTCCTTAAGCCAAACAACATATAGCAGGTAGCACAAATTATTTCATAGAATCACAGAATCATAGAATGTATTGGTTTGGAAGGGACCTTAAATATTATTTAGTTCCGAACCCCTGCCATGGGCAAGAACACCTTCCTCTAGACTAGGTTGCTCAAAGCCCCATCCAGCCTGGCTTTAAATGTCAAGATATTACGTGTGTGTAAGTCAAGATTTTGTCATTTCAAGATATTACATGTGTGTGATATAGATTACAGCCTAGTTAGGTTTGTTGTGTGGACATAAACCCATCTGTTTTTTTCCTTGTCTTGTTAACAAAACTTTAAAGTACATTAGCATTTTATAAAGAGACTAATACAGCTACAAAGGCTTTGGAAGACCCTATTTTCTATTGAGACTACATACTTAAGTATACCATACATATATTCTTAATGATTAATGCATATATGGCATTGCAGCCAGACCACCATAAGCTATGGATTTATAAGGGGAACCATTTGGCCCTTCATTTCCCTGTGCCATCTCCCCCTGTTCAGAGGTGATTCAGCTTCTGCAGAGCTGCACCAACTCCCTCCCAGACAGGTGGGCTAAAGGGACAAGGAAGATGGTGCAACAGGTTGTGCTGTTACTTGGGGCAAGCGTATGCCAAGGTGGGAATATTCTTGGCCCAGCAAACCTCTTTCCTAGCAAACTGGGTGGACCAAAAGTGACTCTGGGATGCTTCTGTCTTTAAGGATGCTTCAGAGGCAACAGAGAAACTCACTTTCCCTAGCACTGCAAGAGCCACAACAGAGCAAAACTCTCCAAGTATAGGAAGAGAGAAGTACAAGTCATAAATGAGAAAGAGGCCCAAACAGCATAACCCTTACTCATAATCGGTAGCATTCTGCTTCATAAGCTGTCCCTTGTGGCACTTCTAATTTGGTCCTCAGAGGAAGGTTTTATTAAGTCAGAGTATCAGAGGATGATCTTAGTGTTGAAGACTTAAATTAGACAATCACTGAAAATCTAAGGACCATTAAGGGAGAGAGGGCCAGATCTTGCGTTTCTGTTTTCTTCAGTGAAATATGTTTAAGGCCTTTAGGGACAGTTCATGCATTTTTCCTGATTGGTGTGTGAAGCCAGCTGAATCGAGTCTCTCCTGTCCAGCAGCAATAGAGCTGAAGGAGCTGAAGAAGCAGAGCTGGGAAGATTTTGCAACTGCTTTTTTACTGAAAAGAGCAGAAATTTAAAGACACAATTAAAAGGAAAATATATAATATAAACCAAATTAAACTCATAAGCACCCCTGATGACTGCAATAAAGGCGTTATTATTCAGTGCAAAACTAAATGGCACTACATTAAGTGCTGGGCACTCACGTTTCAAATGATGCTAGCAATCTGGATTCCTCATTATAAAATTTATGCCAGAATAAGACTCTTGCCAAGGATGATTTAAGTATTCAGAGTGTCAATCTGACCTTGTGGCTCACAGAAAGAGAGCTTTAATTGCAATTTCATTGTGTTTCATAACAAATTAAAAATTGGACAGTGTTTCAAACTATAAGATCAAATCATAACAAAAATCTTCTCTATTGGCAGCTGTATTTAAAGATATTGTATCCTATCTAATATAAACTAAGTAAGCAGTTTCTTCATCCATTAAATCAAAGGTATTTCTCCAATGATAAGGTAGGACTTGCTCAGAGAAAGGATGCCATTATCTTCCCAGTGATTTCTGCAGTTCTGCTTTCCCAGTATCCAATTACAATGTAAATGTTTGCTTTTCTTATCAGTTGTGTGCTGGAACAAATACAGCCTTACCAAGTCTTTCAAAGTGATAGAAGGGTATGAGGAGGAAAGAGCAATGATGGCATAGTTGAAATAGGAGGATACAAAGATATTATTGTTTTATTTTCTTTATTCTGTTTCATTATTCTGCACACAAGAATAAGAAAAGACAATGTTTAACTCATCCAGTGGGATAACCAAGTGCAACGGGCATAGGTAAATATGTGCCTTTGATCCACCATCTTTACAAATTTTAAACTTAAAAAAAATCCTCCTTTACCACAGTATTAGTGAATGTGAAACCTGTATGTTTAAAAATCAGCCTAAAACCATGTATGAAAAGTATCCTAGAGACAACAGTAGAAAAGCCTTGAATGATCTCATTAAGTGTTGAAAATTACATAGTGAATATTACTACAACTTCTTGTTTGTGATTCCCCTCCTACAGGCTGTATACTGTGATTATTCCTAAAATGTTTGCAATATGCTATGGGAATGATTTGATATTTATGGCTTATGATTAGTGCTTTATTTGACAGTAAAGTTTATTTGGTGCTAAGTCTCCATCATTGGATTTAGCTCACATTGCTTAGTAGAGTTTAAATAACAAGGTACACCAGCAACTGTTTTTAAGCTAAATATCAAGCTGGATGTGAATGTACGGTCCTGCAAGTAATGAATCACATTGCATGCTGCTATTTTCCTTTGCAAACATCAGCATCTCCTATTGCAGGACACATTAGCGCAACATGGCTTTTTGACATGTAAATGCAGGTTTTGTTCCTTATTCTGTACAAATACAATCCTAATGAATTCAACAGTAGAGAATAGGGTTAGAAAGTCTGAGGGATAAAACCTGTGACACCTAAAAGGCAAGAGAGATTTTTGGCTACTTTCTATGCTGGTAGCTCAAGTGCAAAGAGTAAAAGTATTTCAGAATGGTAAGGAAGCCATAGATGTTAAAAGAAAACTCTTTCAGGTCACCCACTATATCCATTCAGGATTCTCCTTCATAGGAACAATAACATTACAATAATAACAGAAATAATAACTTCACTATTTCTAGAATGCTAAGAATACAAAAGTACTTTGCATGTAAATAATGACTGACCCATAACTGACTGCAGTGTGTGTCCTTGACATGTTCTTTCACCGTTCTACACCAGTCGAGATGGAACAAGTTTCTCTCCACAGGGGTGCCTGCCCTTCACCAAGGGTCCCCACAGCAAAGTGCAGAGAAGAAAGAGTTGTAAGAGAATAGTGCAGTGTTTGAGCTATGGTCTAAAGACCTACCCTGATTCCTGTCAGAGGCTCCCATAGCCAGGACTGGCCTAAGAGAAGAACAAAAACTGCTTAGAGTCAGACTCAGTCGCACTCACCTGTGTGAAGGTGTTTCAGTCTGCCTGGTCCCTGCTGGGTCTGGGCTCATCCTGTTTGTTGACTTGTACCTCTGGCACCATTATTTCTTTGGCAACACATTCCTAAAACCAGACAGTGTCAGGCATCAGGCAGTGATTTACTGTAATATATGAGCAAGGCAAATAAAGGGACAGTAGAAGTGTAACTTCTCACTTTGTGAGTACATTTGAGATTACAGGCTGACCATTCTGGAATAAATCATTCAAGAAGGTCTCCACATCATACAGCTATATATTAGTTTTATTGTTTCTTGCCTGGTTTGTTTTAATGGTGGTGAGTAAAGAGGAAGCAAATTTACTACTGTATTCTTTTAAGCAAACAAATTGGGAAAGAAAGAGGGGGAAAACCACCTTCCTCAACCTGCTGGACACACTCTTCCTGATGCAATTCAGGGTACAGTTGACTTTCTGAGTTGCAAATGCACACTTTCTGGTTATGTTGAGCTTCTTGTCAACAAACACCCCTAAGCCTTTCTTGTCAGGGCTGCTTTCAATCAAATTGAATATCAAGCAAATACAGAATATTCTGATAGTTAAACATTGCTGAAAGTCAGTTTAGCCACAAAGAGCTTGAAGTTACACTTAAGTACTAATTTTCTTATTTGTTTTATGGACACTACTGTAGATGTGGTCTAGAAATCCAGTGGAGCTTAAGAAAAGTAACAACTGTTTTTTATTAAGAGCAAGAGATTAAATCAATTCATTGGACCTGAAACTGCATGAGTAGGTGAGGCAACATTCCAGTTCATCTTAGTTCCAAATTACGCCTTCTCACACCGAAGCTCCACAGCAGGATATGAAATCACAAACATCACATCATCAGAACAAATGCTCATTGCAAGATCATGAAGGCAGGACACCATAAATCAAAAGCTCCTGAGACGTGCTGGGTTTGGACTTTTCTATAGACAAATGAAATTGTTTATGGTCTGTCATTGTAAAATGAACCCAAAATAAAGAAAACAAAAATATGGTATGGCCATGCAGAAACTGTAATTTAATAAATAGAGTTGGCTAGGAAGCACAAAATCCAACCCCCCCCATATTCTCCTGCAAATGGGCCTTGATTCAATAAAATACTGAATTATAGACTTAGTTTTAAGTGTAATTCCACCCCACTTCTACAAAGAATTTAAGCACTTGATTAATCTTAAATAACCATGTATGTGTATTGCTGTGCTGGACATATTTATGTGCATTTTCAGTTAATCCACTTCAGCCTCAGTCACATCTCTCTATATGCTTGCTTGCAATGAACATACACACAAATGAATGTACCATGCAAGTAGGCTGAAAAGGCTTCCAAAGTTATGCAAGTGGTTATTTGCATCAGCTAGATTCTTAATGTATTAATAACTGTGGATATCTTCATGCAGCACACTTTGGGAAATGAAAAATGCAATGTCTCCCAGTAGCCTAATAGCAACAGAGCTCTAATTTCAAGTAAAACTGATTAATACGGAAGAAGAAACAAAAATACATTAAAACACAGAAAGCGCTTGAGAAACTGCTGATGATCTGTTGGATATCCCACCAGCACACCAAAAAGAGCCCAGTGTAACCAAGAGGTGTTTTGCTTTGAAATGATTCACTCAGCTCTTGCCATCAGTTATTTTGGTCAAGATGTTTGGTTGCTTGGCACGGTTGCATGTTGTATAGATTCTCAGTGCAAGGTGCCAAACTCTTCTAATTTTAGCATTATTAGTGTCATTACTGTTCTTCTTTTGTTGTGCAGGGCTTTGTTGTTGGTTTCAAAACACTTGATGCTGGGTGTGGTAGGCAGAAGCCCTCACACTGGGAAAGAGAGTTCTCCATGTCCCTGCAAGTTTCCAGAAGTGGTTGTTAGTTTTTGTTTCCTCTGTACGAGGACCGCTCTGCTGCTTGAGTGCTCGGGATCGCTATGAGCAGCATCAGGAGAGTATCCTGGACAACCCAATTCCTGCCTGGCTTCGCTTCTTCAGTTGTTGTTGTTTGTGTTGCTTAGGGTACCAAGTAAATTCTGCTGCAGCTTCTCCATTCCCATGCTTCTCCAAATTCTGCTACTACCCCCTACTGTAATCTTGTACATATAAACTAAATGAATTGCTGCTAGATGAGCCAAATGAGCCTGCTGGCGAGCATACAGGGCACTGTTTCCCTAGAAACACCCTCTGTAAACTGAAACCATCTAATGAGCACCAACAAAATATTTGCACCTATTCTGACACATAGACTCATTTTATTTTATTTTTTTTTTTAGCAATGATGCAAGCACAGAAAAAATTCCCTTGGGATAATGGATTTTTGATTAAACAGATCAGTCTTCAAGGTATCAGTTTTTGTCAGTTGGCAACAAATCTTTACATCCCCAAAAGTTTATTTGGAAATGTAAAGATGGAAAGGCAAACAGATGAGGACACATGCAAGTTTACATGGCTGTTTATTTCTAATTTACGCAAACATTTTCATATGGGTGGGTGCCCCCTGAAACTTAAGACTGGATTTCAAATGCCCTGTTTAAACTTAAACATTCTGCATCAGGAAAATAAATAATAGGCAAGAAATTTGCACTGACTTTAATAGAATCTGTCTATTTATACCAGGTGAAGGTCAGGTTTTAAATTTCTTAGTCTGATGTTTCTTATAACCACAACTCTGAGTAGATGGTAGAGTAGCACAGCTCCCCAGGAACTTAGGGATGATGGATGGTATTTCTGTGGAATATACTTCCTCTCTGAGCTATAAAGCATAGAAAAGGGAGTGCTGCACCTCTAAGAACGTGGTGTACTTCTCTTCTCCCTGGTTTTGTGTGTATGGAGAAGGCATCAAATCAAACGTTTGTCATTCCTACTGGAAAAACTCTCACTTCGGTGTTCAGTAGGTCACATTTAAGACATCTCTGTAGTTTCACGAGACCACTCCAAAAATGATGGATGAATTATTCTTCATTTTTTCCCTTTTGAAGAGGGAAAATAAAGTGTCTCTTTGCAATAAGCTCACATTAATCTAGAGTTTAATAAATAAGCCACAGCATTACAAACCAGTATGAACAAATTATACTCTGACTTTTGATTATTTCAGCTCAAAGGATACCTACAGCAGCACTCTAGAGAAAACCCTAAGGATGACATTTTTCTTCACCATTATCAGAGAGCAAAGCTACCAGCTAGAGTGAGTAAATTTCAATTACCCTATAATTCTCCTTGTAGCATGTTTCTTTATGTCTTATTTTAGCTTTTCCAAGTTTGCTCTCCATTGCTGAGAGGACCACTACAAAATCATTAGTTTCATGTGCCTGTAGATAACATGTCTTGCTCCAGTTTTACAAGATATTCATGACTGAAAACAGATTGTGATTTCTGAATGCTTCTCTGTTCCATGCTAGCTCAAAAACCCTACAGTTTTGTTTGCGCATTCCTTCTTCTGGGTCCATTTTTTCCCCATCAGACTATTATTTTCCTGTAAAGCTCTGCTTTTGAACTTCTCAGGTTGATGTTTCAGATAAAGATTAGATGATCTTGCCAGAATTTAAAGAAAAAGGCTACAAAATTAGCAAGTGGCTTCCTCTTTTTTATGCAGTTTCTTTTTTCTCATAAGCCTGTGTAAAATATATGCACAACTTCTATGTGAACCTATGAGAGGAATCTGAATGCAGGGGAGTTACCTGATTTAGGGGAAAAACATTAATCAAAAATGAAATATGAGTACAACACACTGAAAGTAAGATACATTCTTTTCTTCCAGAAGTTTTGCTTCTCATCTATTTGTTTATCATCATGAAATTGCAGTGATTTAGCAGAAGGCAAAATATTTAAATGTAGATGCCTGGGAGTGCATATCTTCTTTCAGACAAACCATCAATGGAAGTCATATGGAAAAATGAGTATAAAGGACAACAGGAGAAGTTAGATGGCAGGGGTATATGACAAAGCGAGTATGAAACGAAAAGCTTTAGAGTCACAGGGAACAGCTAATTACAGGTATGCAGTACACAAAATACAGTCTGTATTATTCTATTTGTCCATTTATATAATTCCATACCTCACTTCCTTTTTTCAAATATAGGAATATCCAGTGGACACAAGAAGAAATCGTAACTTTAACAGGCTTTACTGGCCTGTAACAATAAACAAATGAGATCTGCCTCTCCCCACCCCCTTCACTCTGTTGCTAAGCCTCTCCCTATTGCAAGCCCAGATTTGCTCTGTTCGCAGCTAGCTAGGAGGATAGCACCTCTGCTGCTCACTGTTCAGGACCAAAACTCACATGCATTTTGCCTCAGGAGAACCCCTCAGCACCATTTTGAAGGAGTCTTTAAAATGGTTTTCTAGGTCTGTCTGTATCAGGCATCCTTCCATAGGAAAAAGATGACAGGTACAAACACTTTTCCATGCAGATTTACTATAGTTGGAGGCATAGACATACATATACTTAGATACAGATACATAGATGTAGATTATACGGATGACGTAGAGATAGAGATAGAGATAGAGATAGACAGAGACAGAGATGGAGACAGGGACAGAGATGGAGAGGTAGAGATGATGTAGATGTAGATGCAGATATAGATATATATAGATATATAGATAGCTCTAGATCTAGACCTAGATCTAGATAGATATAGATAAAGATATAGATATAGATGATATAGATATAGATGATACAGATATAAATATATAGATACAGATAGATATAGAAAGGGGAAAAAAGTTAAGGCAGTGATTTGCATCAGCTACAGCTCTTTCATCCTCCAGTCAGGACTAGCTCTGAGTGAGATAGCAGTCATGAGGGATGAGAGCATGATTTAATCTCAAATTATTATTCAAGTGCTATTTGCTGCAAATATCAATACATAAAGAGATTTCTTCAATCAGATAGATTTAGATACTTTTGTTCAGAATATTTCTAGATAACTGAAATGCAGCTGTATACCTTATTGAGCTAACTTTATTCTTACTCCCCTTATTACAGGATGCATCTGGTTTGCTCATTACAGAGCAAAGAGGAGTGGTGTTATTGTACCAGACAGTAACCTGAGGCTATCTGCAATCATCATTTCCATTTTTCTCTTGCTTAAATTAATGTGTCTCCATTACTGCTTCTACTACAACAAGAGCAGTAGCTTTCTTCACCACTGAATTATATCAGTTACAACTGCATAAGGAAAGTGGCTTAGAATTTTCAGAAAGCTGGGTGAAAATTTTTCACTAGAAATGATTTCTGATAGAAAATGCAGGTTTCGGGGTTTTTTAAATTGGATTTTTTTTTTTAAGGAAACATGAAATATCAGTAATGTTCGTAGATGAGAAATGAAAATGTCATTTTGAACATCCTATTGAAATGTTTCTTTTAGATAAGGAACAACACTTTGATTCGTTTTGACTTTTAAAATCAATTAGGATTGTAATTTTAACATTAAGACTTCACTGTGTTCAGTGAATTATATTCTATTACTTACAATACCTGAGTTATTAAAATGTAATATACTACAGTGTTTCAATATGGCCCATTTAAAATGTATTAACAAGGGAATTAATGTCACATGAAGTTGATGCTATTAAAATGAAACACTTCAGTGATTTTGAAGCAAACTTTTGTTCATGGGGAAACATGAATATTTTATGCTTTACTTCTGATTCAAATAAAAAACAGTTTTGAAATACTGAAATTTCCACTGGGGATAGAAATTCTGTTTTTCTGACCAGTTGTTACTGTCAAATAGCTTAGTCCTTTGAGAAATCACTGTTACAGATGTTCACACCTATATGCATCTATGAATACAGAAAAGAGACATTGTGATTCAAAGATTATTCATTATTAATGGGCATAGAAATCCTGAATACCACAGTTGTAATTCTGCTTTCCTATTGATTTACCACACAGCTCTCGATAAGCTTATTAATTGTTCTGTTTCATTTCCCCCAAGTGTAGCTGGCATAATAAATCATTCTTTTTACTCACTGGCTATTATGAAAGTCAAAAAAGATACTTTTTGCAGTGCCCTTTAAAGGAGTGAAATATTACAGATTGCTATGATATTTTAATCTATTCTCTGAAACACTGAGTTAGGTTGAACATGTTGGTTTGGTTTGGTTTTGTCCTTTTAAAATCTGCATTAAAAGACAGAAGTATTCACAATTCTCACTAAGCTGTTGTGATAAGTATTATGCTTATTTTAAACAAGGGTTTAAGTCTTACCTCATGTCTGCTAAAGGAAACAACCCCCGCATCAGCACATGCAGTTTCCATATCTGGGTCCTCTAATGAGATGCATTTAGAGGAATGCTATGGAAAGCAATGGAAAATCATGCAATTGTTTCTTTTAGTCCAGTACACTGTCTTTTCTAATACCAGAAATGTCACATTAATATACTATAAAAGAGTAATTATTAAAAGACATGCAATAATACAATTTTTTTCTTGTGCCATTTGCTTAATATCTGGCTTACACCATGAGGCAGATGAGTTTATATCCGTTGCAAGTATTTTAATATAAATGTATCCAAAGTGACAGTGAATATTTTTATTATCCATATGAATGACCCATCACTTCTTAAATCCTGTTAAACTTTTAGTCTCAGTGACTTTGTGTGGCCACAGAAGTTAAATACAATCGATGTGAAAAAATGTTTACTTTTATTCATTTTAATCACACTGTCTTTCAATGCCATCAAATATCTCTAGGTTTTCTTTAAATACAAAACAAGAGATGGCTTGATGCACTCTTTTATGCCAGCAGCACTTTCAGTTCCTCTTCTGTACTCTTCCTTCTGTAGAACAGGTTTGGAAAAAAAATCTGAAAGCTTCTGGACCCGATTTTTTTCTAGAATGAAACTCAAGCAGCAGATTTCCAAAGTTTGGATATGTCTCATATATTTCCACCCCCCTCCACTTCTGGTTTCCATTTAGAAGAAGAATTATTGAAATACCACGAGGACGGCTGTTTTCACTGCCATGACAGGAAGCAGGAGTGTTGGAAATGTCACGAGAAAGCCTGTTCTTACAAGATTTCCAGCCCAACAGAGCGGTCTCAAGCAGTTACTTTGCATAGTTCAGATGTGGTTCAGATAAACATCTAAACTTTCGAATACTTACACAAGCTGAATCTGAACTCTGAAACTTCTCAGATTTATCTGTTGCAGACACTGACATGGTGTAAAATCTAAACAGAACAAACCAACATATCAAATGGCATGGAAGCATTGATCCTCTTGCCCTCTACTGTTTCACTTGCTATTCTTTTATACCATTCTTCATCAGAAATAAATCCAAAGAAACTGATATACAGAGGGTGTCTAGTGAGACTGAGGCTCGCACTGTCAGTGCCTTGTGTAGTCAACATGTGGCAAAAGAGATTTCCTCAGGAAGCTCTCCTTCCTGAGCCCACCAAATCATTGCACCTGGGGGAGCATGCAGGAGCCATTTGCCTTAATCCCTTTGGTCTGATAAATGTGAGAAGGGCTGAAGAAGAAAGAAGTGAAGAATGAGACTACCCTTGCTGTCCACTGTGGACAGCAAGAGGGGAGAAGTGCAATAACTTGGTCTTTCTCAGCAGAAAGACACAGGAGCAGACTTTTATAAGTTTTATAAACTTTTATAAACTTTTATAAGTTTTCTTTCTTTGACCTGGTCTTGCAGCTACATATTAACCTTTACCGGTCTTGTTCAACATCTTTGTCGGTGACATGGACAGTGGGATTGAGTGCACCCTCAGCAAGTTTGCCGATGACACCA
>JAVHNF010066741.1:2748-21306 GCA_034783455.1 Micropsitta finschii | reverse complement strand
AAACACCAATTGAAGGGAACCTCTGTCACACGGCTCTCAGTCGTACAGCAGCACAATGAGTACAGCATGTACGTTTGACCTCCACTTCCACATTCAAGGACCAGGGATAGAAAACTGTTGCTGTGCCTCTTCTGCACACAGTGGACGTTGAAATGCATTAACAGACTTTCATGTCACTCCCTGCTTTACCACCTAAAAAACCAATTGAAGGGAACCTCTGTCACACGGCTCTCAGCCGTACAGCAGCAGAGTGAGTAGAGCATGTACGTTTGAACTCTGCTACCACATCCAAGGACCCAGGACAAAAAGCTGCTTCTGTGCGTCTTCTGCACACAGGGAGCTTTGAAACGCTACAACAGATTTTCCTGTCACTCTTTGCTTTACCACCTTAAACACCAATTGAAGGGAACCTCTGTCTCTTGGCTCTCAGCCGTACAGCAGCAGAGAGAGTAGAGCATGTACGTTTGAACTCTGCTACCACATCCAAGGACCCAGCTCAGGCAGGGATCCCACTCCAAGCTTGCCCTGTGTGAGGCTAAAGCCCTGAGTTAAGGAGTTGAATACAGTGCGGGCATTCAACCCCAATAATGGCGATGGTGCTGAGCAAAGGCAGCTTTTGCTATTTCATTCTATCTTGGTGTGGAAGAAGAAATCCTGGTTTTCCAAACCCTCTCCTGCAAAACAAACTGTTTTGGAATTCAGAAAGAAAGCAGCATTCATCAAGCCTTGTGCTGTATATCAGAGAAAACCCAGAGCAGCCCTGACAACATCTGGCCCCATGCCACAGCCTCGCAAACACCACTGCCAACGTCTGCAGAAGTGACTGGGACTTTGAATGCCTTTTTATTTAGGTGGCTGCTCTGGGCCATACTATACATTAAGGTTCCATTTATAGCTCTTTTACAAAGTGTTAATAAATTTACAAAGTGTTAATAAACAGGGACAATTGTTAGTGTTTCTGATAGAAGCCAACAGGGCAAAACCTCCCTATAAAGGATCTCTAACGCCGTTCTCAGATGAGCACGTAAAACATGTCCAACACAGACACGTCTGTAATGTGGTCAGAACATCTTTTAATCATTAACTCTTTATAACCCATTGGAAAGCAGGACTTGAACATAAAACATCTCTTGGATCTGAGCAGCCTGGTGTTCACTGGGTATTTGCACTGCTTGAAAAGCAAGGATCTCTGGATGCTGTAGGACCCCCAGCACTGTAAGAGGAGCTGCAGAAATCACAAGGGGCCACTGGGATTTTAGTAGGAGGTGCCCAAGGATGAGACTCAGACATGACTGCCTTATTTAAAGGGTGTCTAGATCCAGGGCTGTCTTTTCACTCCATGTTGTCTTATCCCACTTCGTTCCTCGGCCCCCATTTGTGCATCCTGCTCTGCTCTTTGCTTTCTAGAGCCAAGCAACCTGTTGCCTACAAGAGGAAATCCAGTCCTACAAGAGGAAATCCAGTCCTACAAGAGGAATGGCTGGCAGGATGGTTTTCCCCTTGAGCTGCTCCATACAAGCAGTGTAAATGAGGACCAAACCACCTCCCAGACTATCCCCAAAGGGCTTCATGTCACACCCCAGTACAGGCATCAGCCACTGGGGTCATGCAAGGCAGAGGCAGCTCCAGCAAACTCCATGGCACTTCTCCCAAGTCAGTAAATAAGGGGCAAACCCTTTCCTGCCTTTCCTCCACTTCCCTCCTTCCCTTCAGGTACCCCTTCAGAGGAAACAGCTTGGTCCATCTGCCTTCAAGCACCTTGGATCCCAGAATCTCACTGACCTTTGCAAGCATCAGTTACAGCCAGTCCCTGTAAAGCAGCTGCTATTTGGAGAGATGAGGATGCTGAAAGGCGGAATTGAAATAGCTTTTCCAAGTCATCCACAGCAGAGCTGGGGACACATCCGTCCTGCTGTTCCTACACGCTTATTAACAACCTTTGCTTTCCTGAAGCTTGCTTTCCTATCAGATAACTCCATTTCCTGCTGATTTCACTCACGTGTAACAGGAGTCCTTCCCTGGGGAATGCTGACCTTCCTTTCAGCTTTCCAAGAAGTGTGGTTTTCTAATTCTGTGCTCCATGCACATGGTAAGAACCTGGTTTTAAGGAATCTTGTGGGCTTTTCTTAACTTTTGAAGATGAATGCCCTTCACTGCCCAGCAGAGACTCATTCCTTCCAAAGGCATTGAATGCCTTCCCATAAATGCAAGTGACAGCTTGGTTTATAATGGTCCCTTTGCAACGGGTCAGATTTTGGGTTTAATGTGTCCTCCTTTTCCATGTTTGCTGTCCATGGCTCAGTGGTGAGAAGGGTCATACCCAGAAGTTAGAACGTTTTCCTGCTCTAAATCCACACTGCTCTGTGAAAGGGGATGATACAAAGTTCCCCTCTGATGAATGGGACCTCAGAAATCCTTCAGGAGCAACAGGCATTTCACAGCCAGGAGCTGATGGCATCTGAAGGGTTGGATGACGGACTCCTCCACCCTGCCCAGCTTGTAGCATCTCCCATGTGATGCGCAAACTGCTGCTTATGCAGCAAACTCCACTGGTGGGACAGGAGGAAGAATACCCAGCAGGTATCCCCTACTCCTGTTCCTTGAGATCAGTGCAGTCTGATTCCCACCTGAGTACTTTTTGCTGGTTTATGCTGCCTCATCTAAAAATGGACCCTAAAATCCCTGCACAAGGTTTCTGAGGCCCCTCTCTAGCAGCTGAGAAGGAAATGAATTACTTAAACAGGGCAACATGGTTAACCGGATTTAGGAACAAGAGTTGGCAGGCTCAGATCTCCAGCCCCGCACTGAGCACATCCATTGTACATGTGCCAGGGGAAGATTGAGGAGACCAGCAAGAAAAGTGCTGCATTACTGCCCCTGGTAAGGAACTCCAGCCCATCAGCACTGCACACCCCTGAACCCAGAGCCTTGGTGGCAGAGGTATGGGAAGAGCCTGTTTTCAGCCTGGGAGAAGCAGCAAATCTCCCATGAGGCTGATGAAAACCCATCAGAGCTCTGAACCTTTTGCACCCGCAGCAGAGAGAAGCAACAGCAGAAATTCTTGGGGTGAAATCTTGGGCCCTATGGAAGCAAGGGGAAACTCCCTTTGATTTATGTGGGGTTTGGCTCGCTGCCCTCAGCCCCGAGCTCTGCTGGGTTGCAAAGCTTAGATCATCTTTCCATGGTGGGGAAGGAAGCCTTCCCAGCTGGTAGGATAATCTCCTGCCTTTCTGCCATTCCCTACAGAGGCCGAAGCCAGAGCTGCTCACAAGGGGGTTCCACTGCGTTTGGCAAAAGGAGGACAAAAAGGAGGGAGGAAGGAAGGAAGGAAAGAAGACAAATACATTCACAGTTGCAAAACCCCCCTCGTGACCCAGGAGGGCAGCTCCTCAGCACAAATGAGGTGAAGGATTCAGCATGCATCCATGAGAGAAAAGAACCCAAACCCTTTCTTAGCTTTCATGACTGTTTAAGGCAATCCTCAGCCCCTCGCTCTGTGTGTGCCTGTTGCACTCGGGATGCCCATACCCTGCAATGCCAGCCCTGCCGCACTCCCATGCCTTGAGGACAGCAGCAGGCAGCAGTCTTGTTTCAGACCCGTCCCAAGCTGCTGCTTAGGAATCCTGACAGCTCCAAAAGCGCCAACAGCTCCCGCAGTTTCTGGATGGAGCAGCCCTGCTTTGCCAGCACAACCCAAGCGACATCCCCCTGGCAGCACCGTCCCCCTTTGCCCTGGAGGAACATAACCCCGGGAGACAAACAACTCTCTCTCATAGGAGAGATGAGGACAGCCAAGGGTCAAGAAATCCCCTCGGGTCTCTGTGCTGCTGCTCAATCACAGCACGCAGCCGGGTGCCAGCAGCCTGTGCTGACACGGAGCGGCTGGGTCCTGCCCTGCTGCCAACTGCCTCTGCCCGCCTGGGAAGGGAGCCCGGCAGGGTCTGTCCTGCTCCACTGGGAGGACACATTGGGTTTGCTCTGACGACTTCAACCCCGTTCATGAGTGATGGGGTGAACGTTTGGCGGAGCAGATGAGAGGCGTTGCAACCGCTCTGATCCATCAGAGTTGGTAAATCCATGCACACAGAGTGTGTGTGAGAAGTAATGGGTTTGGGTTTGGAAACGGGCTTTCACTGACGTCCTCACACAAACAGAGCTCACATCCCAGCGCCCTGTGCTTCCCTGAGCATCACTGCAGATAACTGCATGGCCATCCTGCATCCTGCCCCCTTCCTGCCCTGCACAGTGTTTCCTCCAAGCTGGTGATGTCATAGTAGCTAATGGGCTTTAATTGTGCCTTTCCACTTAGTTACAATCAGCTGAAAGCTCATTATACCCTGGCCTTGCGGCCATTGAGCACAGCTCTGGCTCCTTACGAACTCCCTGGCATAGTTTTATATAAGAGCACAGCAAAAGGAATGCAGGGTCGGATCAAGGGTATGCCCTCAACAGGAGGAAGGTGTGGGTGCCTGGGGGGTGAACTGGGAGAAAGGGAGATGGTTCCCCAGATTCATTTCCCCCCTGGTTTGTGCCTTTGGGATTTGCTGTGTTAGAGGTGGGGTCTCTGCTGTCAGTGACCCTAAATGCGTCCATTTCCCTTTATGAATGTTTCCAGCTGCCTTCTGAGCCCCTGCAAACTTTCAGCACTCGCGGCATCCCAGTTGTGCTTGGAGGCTTTCCAGCATCTCCATGCTCAGACTGGGAGCCGTTCAACTCCATTTCCCTCTGTTGCCGTTGCCTGAAGGATCCTATTTGAGCTGCTGCTGAGGGAGACGGGGAAGGACTTCCCTGAGGAGTCAGGGAAGGACTGCAGATACACTGGAACAAGGCAGTGAAATGGGGAGCATCTGGTGAAAACAGATGTTGTCAAACCAGCTAGTAAAGATGGAAGAGGTCTATTTGGGGGTTACACAGAATGTGAAGAGGGCCAAGAAAGCCCTATGTAATGTTAGCCCAGGCCACCAGTCCCCTTGATAAAGGCTACAGAGTCATTCACAGGGCTTGATATCCACCACCTGATGCTGCCCAGACTTTGGATGTGTTTCTGCTGCATCACGGGGTAGCACAAGTAGAGATGTGCTAACTGGAGTGGTAGAAGCAGCATCTCAGCCTGCCTGGATGCTGGGGTACCCCCACATCGTGCCCCATGCAGCTGGACCTCCCACTGGCAATGCTGCACTGGGTGGATAGAGAATGCCCTGTGTGGCCTCTTCCCGCTGCAGCCCCAGCTTGGTTACACTGGAGACACAGCAGCAGAGGTCCATCCAGCTGTGCTCACATCTGGGCTGATTTCCAGCCAGAGCTTTGGCTTCCCTCGCACAACCATCTGGGCGCATGTGCTGGCACGCCACATGTATCCTACACTATCATGCCCTGCATGAGGTGCAAGCACCTTTCAGGCCAGGCAAAAGAGCAGTGTGTGCCTCTCAACCAGAAGCTGAAGGAGAAAGACCCTTTAGAAATGAAGAAGGCAAAGAAATGACTATAAAACTCCCAAACCTTAAGGTGCACGTTGCAGCTGACCCTATATCCATACCGTGCCATCAACTTACAGTTTGTCTTCATTTACCTAAGCAGGCTGCCTGCCGGTCGCTCCAAAGATAATGCTCTGGACATCAGTAAATGAATATGAAGATGTCTGCTTAAACATCCACCAGGAGAAAGCCGAATGCATTGTTCTGTGCTTACGTGACTGATTGGATTAAAGAGAAGTAATGTAATGATTTGGAAGTAATGAGTTGCTGGATGGCTGATTCCAGCCGAACGTCCAATGGTGGCACTATGCCAAAGAGAACACGCTCTGCAAGCGAGATCTCGCTTGAAGTAAGATGGGGAACCAGAGATAGGGCTTGAGCATGGAAGAAAGCTCCAGGGCTTGTTCTGATCTCATTTCATGCCTTCTTAGCTCCATAGCCCTGATTTACACTGATATCACTGACACCCTGATAAGGTCTTGGATGTTTAATTGTATATACTGTGCACAGCCTTTCCTAAAGCTGGGGACACTTCTGTGGATGCTGATGTTCCACCAATGAAGATAGATGAGATACCCCGGCACTGACAGCATCTCTCAGCTGTCTTGATTGCTTCTTCATGTAACTTGTATTCTGAACCAAAGGGCCTAAGTTTGATGTGTTCTGCTGCTGTGTGGGGGCTTTTGGGGTTGAAAAGGGGATGTCTGGTCCACGCTTCTGAAAGATGGGCTTGGATGCCTCACGTGGTTCTTTCTTTCCTCCATTGCAGGTGCCTGCAGTGAGCACAAGGGTTCTCTCTGCCTGCAACCCTACTCACCTTCTTGGTATTACTGCATCTACTGCTTGAGAGTATTGAAATGGTTTATAGATACTGATTTCTAATGTGAGATCCAGGCTGGTAGATCTCCCTTTTAATACAGCAAGAGGTGCCCCCACTTGTGTGGCTGAGGTTGTACAGCTAAACAAAACCTGTAAAGGCCAAGGATGACAAGGGGATGACACCACTGGCTTTAACCATGGCACCCATACAGGAGGACATGGAGAACCAAGTTGGAAATCAGAATCCTCAGTCTGGGCTCTTTTCTGAATCAGCAAATGCAGACATGACTGATCCCCTCGTGCTCCTAGGCAAGGTTTCCTCTTTGTCACAAAGAAAGCTTTGCTGTTATCCACCAAATAAGGCAAAATAACCAACAATTCTCTCCAGTGCTATTATTAACTCTGTTCTGTGAGTTTTGCCAAATACAGGGATTAGCAGGCAACCAGAGAAACCTGATTAAGATCTTGAAAACAGCATTTCATTCATCTGCCTGTCAGAGGAGGGTTTATCCGTGACTGCCTATTTCTGAGAGACTTTGCTCTGTCCTTCCAACTCTTTGGTGATGGGGCTCCCCAGCCACCCCAGGCAATTCCCATGTCCAGAAATCTTCCCCATTAGATTCTTTTCCTAAGCTTTAACTCCCAGCCTCCCCTCTGCACATTGCACCTATTACATCTTGTCCTATCTGCCTTGCTCACGTTCCACCCTTTCTCTTTCGGGTAGCCCTTTGTATATTGGAAATTGTTGCTGTGTCTTCCCTCAACCTTCTCATTTTCAGACACCTCAGCCCATGGTCCTTCTTGTTCTGTGCTCTTTCCCATCAGTCCAGCTCTTTGCTGAATGCAGAACTACCCATTACATGAGTGAGTTCATGCTGGTCCTTCACCAGAGCTAGTCTACTTCACACCAGCACTCTGGCTCCACAGAAGGAATGCCCTTCTCCTGCCATGTTACTGGTTTGCGTCCAGGTCTCATGGAACAAGGCTGGAACCTTCACTTTGTAGTCCTGTGAAAACCCAGTGCATTGCTCTGCTCCTGCAACAGCCATGCACAGGAGCTTGCCTTCAGGAGCACAGGGAACAGGCTTGTGCAGAGCTCTGTGTGTCCAAAGCCTTTCCAAGAGGAATGCCAGAGCACGTTTTCATTTCCCAAGTTAGAGGCTGAGTGTGCATCAATGCGTCTTGGCTAAATGAGTCAGCATCACCCCAGCCAGGGGATTGCCCTCCTGGGACTGAGCACTGAAAGAGGGCAAATTGCTCTTCATTTATTCTTGTCCTAAGAAGGGGCACCATGGGTGTGCACGAGGTCACGGAGGGGATCCAATATGAGCAGAGCTCCTGGCTCTGCTTTCTTTTCCTGGAAATCACAACACTTGAGGAAAAGCAAACAGGAAGTCCTTCCACCCCTCTGCCACCAATGGAAGAGGAACTTCACTCTGGAGACAGCAAAAAGGGTCTTTTGAAGTCACTGGAAGTTTCCATTTGCAATCTTGGAAATGACATTCCCAAAAGATAAAACAGGAGGAAACTGAGTTCTGGAAGTGTCCTCTATTGACCCCTTCCTTTGCACTCATCATGTGCCCAGGGCACAGCTTTCATTTAATGCCTTTGCACTCTTGCTCTCCCGCCCTTATTCTTCTGGATTGGTTTGCTTGGCTTTTCTTCAAGTTGGGTGCGCGGGGCCACCATGCAGAAGTTTATTACTGCTTTAATCGACCTGTCCTGGCTCACTCTAAATATACCACATGCAAGGTCAGTGCTGTTTGGTTTGCCTGAGGCTCTCAGGGTAATCCCAGGGTTGTCCCATACCTATGTCATGCTCAGCACACACAGCCATGGCACGTACTGGCGCAGCAGAGCTTTCTCTCTCTCTGATGACCTTATCAGCCATGGTGTCCTGTAAATCATATGGATTAAGAGCCTCATGGAAATCAGGTGGTTCCTATGGCACAAAGGGACAAACACTGTTGTGTGATACAACAGGGCATCAACTTAACGTCCTTGGGCAGTTCTGAGGAGTCTGATGCTCCTCAAGTCACCAAAGTCCTATCGGTCCCCCCAGCATCAGGGCAGGGCTGAGGACCCTGCAGCACTCTCAGATCCAGGTCTTCCAATAAACTTCCTAAGCAGCTTCTCCAGAACAACTCCTGATTTCCTCCCAGGAAAAGCTCTCTGGGACAACCCCGCAGCTGTACATCCCAAGGAGGGGCAAAGTTCAATCACATACTTGGCTTTCTTTCCTATGATTGCTGCGAACTCTGTTTACAATTGAGATTACTTGGAATCTTCAGTCCTAGAAAAACAATGGCTCAGCCTGACCACCTTATTCCAGGGCCTCTAATCTTTCCCTTTCTGCCTGGTATCTTTTGGCTCCATTTTCATCACCAAGGTTCAACATAAGCAGCTTCCAAAGCATAGG
The DNA here is from genome assembly GCA_034783455.1 of Micropsitta finschii. Classification (NCBI taxonomy): domain Eukaryota; kingdom Metazoa; phylum Chordata; class Aves; order Psittaciformes; family Psittacidae; genus Micropsitta; species Micropsitta finschii. The sequence continues at coordinate 12,594 of JAVHNF010066741.1, read as the reverse complement.
ATAGGAGCTGCCGTCCAAAAAAGCACAGCTACAACCACAGACAGGCATCCCGTAAAGAACACTGTGGGGGCAGCAGCATTCCCGGAGCTGAAAGCAACCCTGGAGTAAAGGGCACTGAGTCAAATAAAGCCCTGCTGTTCCCACCGAGGGTGGCTTTGGCCCTGGACCACAGCAGATGTCAGAGCTTATTCTGATGCAGAGGCATCACGCGGGCACAGCAGATTCACATTACAGAGGTCAAGCTAATACCAGTTCAGTTTTAGTTGGAGTCGACTCTCTGCCTGCTCCTGACTTTACACTGAATGTCAAATTCAAACGGGGTTTGTCAGGCTGCAGGAAGGGTCCCAGCGGCCCCAGTGATGGAGAGGTTTAGCCTCCTCCTGCTCACGGATGAAGCTTTGGGCTTTGTGTCCCTTCCCTTCTTCTGAGGGGGAATTTGTGCCAGAAGATTCAGCAGCTTGCAGTGACGCTGGAAATGAGGTGTTTGGAGTTGAACCTGGAACCCCTCAGACTCCCTGTGCCGTGAGCATGACCCTCTCACTCCAGTGAGGATCCAAATGGGAAGCCATCACTGTGCTGAGCTTCAGCTGGGGTGTCTCCTTTGAAGTTATCCCTGTGGATTTCCCCTGCGGGTCTGGGATTTGCTCCTGCTGTGCAGAGGGCAGATTTCCACGCTGGCGCTAATCTCATTCCCACCCCAGCCACACCAGTATTAGTGCATGGATCCCTGGGGCAGGAAAGCCCCCAGACCCAGCATCTCTGCATTCCCCCTATCTTTTACCCTGCTAAGGATCTCTCCCACATGGAGAGAGGCACTGACACAGCTCTTTGCTCCGTGCCAAGGGGTTCCCAGGCCTTCACCCATCAGATGGACTGCATGACAGCGATGACAGAGCCAGAAGGACAACCCACATTGCTGAGATGCGGCAATGCCCTCTTTGTAGCACAACTGAAAATGCACTCTGGATCCAGTCGCACCGGTGTAGGCAGCCCCTTCCTCCCCCATGGGGCTTGGAGGATGTGGAGGCAAGGACCATGGTGTCACCCAAACCACTTAGAGAGGGGGAGCAGCCCCAGTTTCACAGCAGGGAAGTGCCTGCACTCAGCTCTGTTTCCCCCCACAAGGGCGATCCAGCCCTGCCCAGTATCGTGGATGCCTTTCCAGGAACTGCTCACCACCTCCATCCTCTGAGGGTTTTGTGGTCTCAGCTCAGAGAGGAACCAGAGTACATAACACCATAGCATTAAGGCGAATGATAATAAGACACCTTAGCAAAACTGCTTCTCCTGAGGCTATCGAAGGGCTCCTGCACCTCTAGTGCTGGGAAGCAGCATCAGAGACACAGGCAGGGAAAGCCTGCTCTTGTCTCGTGCACCTTGGTTCCTATTTAATCCCTTCTCCTCCCTCCACAACGGGTGAGATGCTTCTGTGCATCTTAGAGAAGAAAAGCTCTCCATCACATTGAAATGCGGAGCTTCCTCATTAGAATTTAATTTGCACCGATAGAGAGGAAATTATCATGTCAGGGCAGAGAAAAGAAACAGTGATTCAGGAGAGGAGCTTTGTGATAAATTGCACCAAGCACTTTCATCACTTGAGGTTTAAAGGAAGATTTGGCCCGGGGAGGTTGGTACATGGCTTCGTCATGACCCTGCACGGGAGGGACAGATGGCCCCAGTGACAGTGTGAGCCCTCCCTATGGTTTAGTGAGTAGCTGTCGCAGTCGTCATGGCAACCCCCATTACAGCAAACCCCACACATCTATTTTCAATGAATTCCTGACAAAATCTGAGGAGCGGGACACAATTCCCACCGGAGACACTGGTATTCCCGTGGTGGTTCTTGTTCCGCTTGCAACGGGTGGAAGCTGTCCCTAGCACAGACTTGTCCCAGGACTGGGAAACCTGTCAGCTGGGAGTGGTGTTAACCCTTTTCCAGCCCTCCCTGGAAGGCTGTTGAAGAAGCTGTCGGAAATACCCATTCTGCAGCTCACAAGCACCCCAAAGTGGAAAGTCTCCATCCCCATCACTCCTCCGTAAGGGATGGAGCCAGCACTTCCTTAGCAGAGGTGCCAAGACCCAGTGAGACTGAACACAGACCAAGAAGGTATTTAGGTGCCTTATTCCCATCTAAAGTTACACAGTAAAACACCCTTTGGCTCTCAGTGGCTCACAGCCAGAGGGAAGGCACCTCCAGAGGCAGCCTGAACTAGGGCTAGAGCTTTGATCCATTCCTCAGGCTGTGGGAAACCATCTCCCCTATGCTGGTTTGGCCTTTTCTGTCTTTCCCACTTTGCTTTCTGCTGTAGCATGTCCAGACCTGACCTTTTTGCTCAATGCAACTGCATTTTCTTTATTATTTCTGGTCACTTCCTTGTCTTTCTCAACTCCATTGCTGCCTTTGAACGTCTGATCCCTTGTTTGGAAAGACTGATGCTTCGTAACTGCTCCATGTCTCCCCAAAGTGTTCTTCCCCTCACCTTGCTCATGTTGCCACATCCTTCTGGAGATGGGATTTTTCTTGTTCTCTCTGAGCCTGCCTGGCAGAGACATCATGAATTACAGAGCTCCCCCACTTTGATGTCTTGGGAGCTTTGGGCTAAGTTTCCCCATTCCCCTATTGCCTGTTACACTGGGAAAGGGTGTGGGGATACAGAGATCTGGGAAAGGAGCACAGGAGTCCTTGAAGAGAGAAATGCAATTACCAGAGAGAGACCTCTCCTTGGGGTGAATCAGAGCACTTTGATGCTCCTGGTTGTCCACATTGGGCAGCTTCTCAGCTTCTGGCTCCGGATGCTCGGCTGCCCACATCCTGACTGCGTGTCAGGGCAGGACTGAGGCATGTCCCCCCACACTCTGTATCCATGTCTCCATAGGCCAGGAACAGCTGGAGTGAGGCTTGGGCAGCCTGGATTAGCTGGATCTGGGAAAGGGATGGTACAGATAAGCCCAGAGATGCTCCAGCCTCCAGCCTGCCACCAAGAGCAGACTTAAGGCCATCATTCCTAGGCAGAATGCATGACCCTGGGTCTATGGGAGCTAGGAGAACAGCTAAAAGCCTGGCAGAAGTTCAGCATTGCTTATGCTAAACCACCTCAGCACCATGAGCAACCAAAGCTATGGACATGAGGGTGGTTTTGTGGGCAAGCCTGATGGGTTTGAAGCTGAGCTCCAAATGAGACCAAGTGAGTGGCAAAAGGGTGAAGGAGACAGGAGAGCCTCATGGCAGGGTGAGGGTGGCACAGCCTTTAACCAGTGCTCTGCAGCTGAAGGGCTTTTGCTTGCGGAGACAGTCCAGGCTCACCGGCTCAACTGCTACCAACCTTCCAGCCACCATTTCAAAGCGTTTTCCACTATTATTCACTTTCCTTAATAACAATATATTAAAAAAATCCCATACAGCAAAAGATTGCTCGGCCCTGTCGAGGCCCATTCGTTCCCAATGGTTATGTCCCAGAATAAACACAGACATGTTTTGAAGCTTGTTGTGAAAGGAGATTAACTCTCAAATCTGCTTCCTGGCTTTGAAGGCTGCAGACCAACATGGCTTTTTATTATTAACTAGTCATTAGACTGAGTGACATATAGCAGGAATAATTGCCTGGCACGTTTGAGGGTTGAAGGATGTTAATTAAGAAGTAAAATGTTTGTTTTCCCTTGCTCTGAACAAAGCAATCCAAGGGCTTGTGTTGTGCCGGCGTTTCCCTCCCGAGGGGCAGGTCTGGCCTCACTCTCCCAGGGCTTTGGGAATGTGAGTGTCTGCAGCAGCTCCGCTCCCACCGCTGCGGTCACATCCCTGGGGTGAGCCGCTATCCCTGTGCGGTGATGTGAACCAAGGAGGGCAGCAGCCAGTGCTTGTGGGGGATGCTCAGAGCCCTCTGGGTGATGCTGTATGGGAAGGACCACAGCAGAGCCCTGGGGAAGTTCAGGAAGCTCTAAGTGGGTGTTGGGAGGGACCCACCTCTCCCAGCATCCATGGGGAAGATCCCATTGGAGGCAGAGAAAGAGCTGAGGACCAGCTGCAAATACATGAAGCTGTTTCCCCTTTTCCACTGTCTGCCCTGCTGTGCTGAGTCCTTTCTCTACCTGGTTCCTCCAGGCGTATTTGTCACCTCCAATCCATCCGGTTGATCTGATTTCTGGAGCCACAAAGAGCATCACTGCTCTCTGGGAGAAAAAGCAGCAGATCCCTGGCTTCAGGGCAACCTTCTCAGCCACACAAATCAACACCATTATTTCAGGAGTAAATGCAGTCTCTGCGCCCTCATCCAGCTTTTGTTCATGGAATGGATGAAAGTGTCTGTTCCTGGAGGGGAAAGGCTCTGCCATGTAGTGGTCAAGGATAAGATCAGGCTGGGAAGCTTGGAAGATCAAGGAGATACCAAAGCAGGCATGACATTAAGATGAACACGAGTGGTGCAATGGCAGCCTATGGTGCAGAGCCGCATCCTGAGCACAGTATGCTGACCTGATTGCTGGGATGCTTATTGTATATTCAAGTTGGGAAGCAAAGAAGGAGGGAGGGAAAATGGCAAGGTGTCCTGCAGCAAAGCTTGGTGGTTACTGCAGGACAGTGGGAAACCCTCTGGCCCGCAGGAACCTCACTTGGAGCCTACCAGATGGGCTGCAGAGCCAGAAGTCCCATGGCCCAGGAGATTAAAGTGCTCTACTGGCTGTTTCTTCCTTGAAGGGGAATGTGAGGGAAAGAAAAAGCAGCAGCTTCAGGGCAGTTTGCTGCTGTGAAGCTGTTCCAGTTGGCACGACCAGAAACCCACTCGTGTGGCTGAAGAAATTAGACCTTCATGAGGATAGCGAGCTCCAAGGTAAGGCAGACTTGAACATCCACAGCTTGCTGCTGGCTCCTGTACTGAGCCATAGTCTTACTGTTCAGATTCAGCCATAGTTTGCAGTAAGAAGCTGTTGGTCTACCCTGGTCTCCACTAAGGGGAAAATCAAACCTTGCAAGACCCTCTACAAAAGGATGCTCTGGACCTACCAGGGCTCTAGAAACCCCCATGTCCCAAATACTGCACAATGATGTAGCCCCATGCCCTGGTGCAGCTCTGCTGGGTCGGACAAAGCAGGCACACAGGGCAGAGGTGTCTTTGCAACACCACACAAGTTCAGACTGTTCCAGTGCTGCTGGTGGGCCTGGATAGATGTGGTAGGTCTTTAGAGATGCTATGAGATTTCCCTTTAAAAATGAGGCTTCAGATTGAAGGCATTCTCAACCAAATGGCAGAAATAACCTTAAATTAAGGCAAGCAGGAGGAAATAAAGAATAAACTAGCGTTAAGATGGACCTACCCCTTTTCTGGAGGGAGTCTAACACCGCTTCTCACCCTAAGAATACAGAATGGGACGTGAAAATCAAAGAGGTCCATTTCCAGGCCAGTGAGATCCTTTCCCAGGCTTTCCCAGAGGTTTAACCCTGTGCACTCCTGTCTTGTTTTCTTTTGAACTCATCCCTTGGTGAACTGGAGCTTCATCAGACTTCTTATAGCCCTTAATGAGACAAAACCTGCTGAAATAAACCCAAGGCATGATATTTACTGACCTATCAAAATGAATTGTTCACACCGTGCTGGGAAATTTGGCAGGAATGGCCAGTTCCTACCCCGTGCAATGCAGATTTCCTGGGGGATGCCTGTTTTCCCTCTGAGTTGAGGTTATTGGGCAATTGAGAGCAGCCTTTCCAGCCCTTGCAGCAGCATTCATGGTTACTGGTGTCGCTCACCAGGTACTGCATGACTGCAAATGCACGAAGGTGCTCAAATACGTAGGGATTTAAGTTCATTTTAGTAAGTAAACAAAATCAGCCATGGGAGGGGAGGTAAAGGTCAGGGCATGATCCAGGAGCTAATCTCAGAGAGGCAGCTGTACCCGGAGCAGGCTGGGCACGGATTAGGCGGCAGTGGAAACTCTGAGCCTACTGCCTGATATATCCAGGGAGGAATTCACTGCTGTTGGGGTAGGACTGCGCTGCCTTTTCTAACGGCACCACATCCCAGCAGCTTTGATGCTCAAATCAGCTTGCATAGACAAAAATCAGCCAAGAAGGGACCACGAGGAGGTTTCAGGTGCAGGTTGCTCCCTGGTATCTGTTTGCTATTCAAGTTTGTCCTGAAAGGGGTCTGAATCTTCTTGGCCTCATCTTGGCTGCAGGCTGCTCCTCCCTCTCTTCAGCAGACACTTGATGTGTTCGAAGGCTGTTGGGCATCCCATCTGCCTTGGGCATCAGCAGCTCCCGTCCCCCTGCTCCCTCCCTGCAGGCTGTGTTCTCCACACTTGTTTTATTGTTCACATCCTCTCTCTTTGGTTTATTTTCCTCTTCAATCCATTCTCCATTTGTGCTCAGGTTACAATCCACCAGCTCCCACTTTTCTATTTCCCCTTTTCCTCTGCGTCTGCTGCCCAAACAGTTCTTTCTATGCCTTACTGGTGTGAGTGCATCTCTATGGTGCCTGGCATTTGTCCCTGCTGAACTGAGGTCTATTTTTTAGGACCATTTCCCTAACTTGACAAACTCATTTTGAATCCAAACCCTGAGCTCCAACACGTTCTCAGTTTCTCCCAGTGGGTGTCATCCTCACATTCAGTGTACAACCTCCTCCATCATGCTAACCTGTCCATGCAAGCACTGCCCAGAGCTGTAATATAATCACACACTTGAAAAGGACCATGTCTTGCGCACAGCATGACAGCGTTCCTGTTCCCAGGTTGCAAGTCGGTGCTCAAACAGTGCAGAATCATAAATCTTTCAGTGATTTCTGAAATCAATTCTCTTTGAACACATCACCCGTGCTTGCAATTCCTTGTACATACGCATCTGTGGAAGCAGGGCTTGCTTTATTTGTAGGAACTGTCCTTTGCAGGAAGCAAATACCTGCAAAAGGATGCCAAAACGTCAGGCCAAAAAATGCCTGTAGAGCTGATTTTGGGATGGTGGCCAAACCTCAGAGGTAATGTCATTGATTTCAACAAAGCGGTTGCACATCCCGCCTGACGCACACCTCGTGAATAATCAGGGAAGAATCTTGCAGGTGACACAAGGGTTTTGTTTGCACTTGCCAAATAAATGGAGAGTGAAGCAAATCACATCAACCGCTCTGTGTTTGCAGCACGGGAACAGAAAGAAGGGGTTTCGGTGTTGTCATAACCCGCACGTAGCGAAAGATTTGCCTGACTGAAATCCATGGGGTAAAACGGTGCTGGAACAATNNNNCTCCAGAAGCATGGCCAAGCCCTTCATCCAACAGAGCAGTTATTGTAACTGCATCCGAGATTGCAGAAAGGAAATAGGTGATGGTAGCCATTGAACTCCTCTGGAAATAAATCAGCCCTTTTATTGCCTTTAGTCCCTGGTTGTTCCTCCATTAAGTTCCCATTTAAGACACCTCTGTGATTTTTCTGATACATCCTTTGCAAGATGCAGCCTAAATTGTAATTTGCCTACATTTATCACAACTTTTACTTCCAAAACCATCCAAATCATTGCTTCTTCATCAAGGCAGTTAGTATTTCTACCTGACAGGCAGCATGTTGTCCCTTAAGAGAGTCCTTCTGCACATTTGGTCCTTTCAGCCTCCTTTGCAAAGCTATGCTCCAAAAATCCCTGGAGGAATTTGATCCAGTTTATCACATCACTTTGATAATGAAGTGTCTATAAACAGATAAACAACCTTTTCTGCAACCAGTGTGATCTGTAGAACAACATGGATGTTGCAGCTCAGAGCTCTGGCCCAAATGCCATTCAGGTACTAATACAACTCCTCCTGTTCCCAAGTTCAGCACACCTAACCTCTTGAACTGGCCCCTTATGATCTCTGTATGGACAAGAATGGGATGTAAATAGTCTCTTATGTTGCCACCTTCATTTTCTGGCCCATGGGGTGAGTATCCACTCACTGTCACATCCAGTGAGGACAACCCATTCCCTGGATCTGGATCCAAGCTCCCATCGGGCTCCCCTGGCTCCATAGGGGTGACACCTTTTTGCAGCCTATGTCCTGACACTGATACAGTTGCCATGACAGCTTGTTCTCCATCCAAGGATGGCAGCCTGAACAGATCCTTGTGTTTCTCCCACAGTATCCTCTAAATCACAGCAGAAGACTACACCGTGGGATCCCATCAATGCAATGCATGTGCCCACCCAGATTCCGAGTTCTGATGGTCGTATCCTCCTCAAAGGACCGTGGCACAAGTGCTGAAGTGATGGGGCTGCTTAAGATCCCCACTCAAAAGCTTCCTGTTTCCCACTAGGTGCTGTTGTGGTTTATTTTGGAGGGAGAAGCAAGAAGGCTGCCCTGGTCCTGGATTGCAGTGTGCTGCATTGCTACCTGCTGCTGTTCCACTGCAGTGATGTAATGCTGTAGAGAGCACATGTACAGAGACATCTGCATCTGCATCAGGCAAACACGTGCAGGGATAGCGGGGGGGTGAGCTGCCTTGTGAAGTTCTCATTGCTCAGACACCTTCACCTTGCCTGTTCCTGCACCCCCACCCCTGGGGCACTGCGGATCTCACTGCCTGCAACACACTGAAATCAGCAGGATTTGGGAGCCTGGAAACCATTAAAAAAGGGGTTTTTCACACGTCGACAAAGCTGAAGCCGTGTCTGATGTAGGATAAGCTGTCAAACCCACAAACCAAGGCTTGGCTCAACCCTGCTAACTGCATTCACCTTCTTTGGCAGACCCACTGCTGCCCTCCTGCCCTCCCTGCTCTCTGACTGACCAGGAGGGGTTGTGGGGCTGGGGCTGCAGGAGGGGTTGCTCCTCCCAACCTCGTGGTGTCACCACTTGTCTCCTGTCCCACCCCATTGATGGGATGAAAGGGGTCTCCTCCTCCTTCACTGTGGCTTTGGTGTCCATTCTCTGCCCTTCCCTTTTCTCCCTTCTCAAGGTCAGGCCACCACCATTCCTTCCTCCCCTTCTCTCCCTTCATATCCCTCAGTGTTTTGGAGTTTCTCCCTGTCTCAGACCTTCTCCACCCCATTCGGACATCAGCCTGACCCTTTGCAGCACACCTTGTTACTTCCCATCCTTTCCATCACTCTTCTCTGTGATCTCATCCTTCCCCTCAGTCCTGCTTCTCTCCCGCACAGTGTAGGGCTGCTGCCATGGGAGCAGAGCAGGGAAAGAAGGACTCAAGGATGGATCTACTTCAGCCGCAGAGGCAGAGCACTAGAAGGCAGGCAGGTATTTCTGCAGCACCCTTCAAACCTCTCCTGCAAAAGGCAGTTGCTTTATATCTAGAAAGGCTCTGCCTGATCTGCATGAGCACAGCCTACAACAGAGATGTAGCTCTGACTCCTGTTGTCACTCCAGTAAATAAAAAGCAGGCCCTTTTATCATTTTAAGTGGCTTGTTTTTCATCTGGAGGCATGGAATTCAAACAGGGCAATAAACTTCAGGCTCTCCTCTTTGCCCTGTAAAATGCAGCCAGACCTACCTTGCCAAGACTTGTGATGCGAGGGTCAGGCAGGGATCACTCTGCATTAGCAGCATTAAAAAGCCAGCTCTGCTGCTCTCTTCCAGACAATGCCAGGCTCTGGTGTAGCCAAAAGGAGATCATTAACTGGGAAGAAACAGCAGCTTTCCACAAGGCACAGAGGGGAAGTTCCTCTCTGGGCATCCCCCAGCACTGCCTTGCACTCACTCTCGCCATGCTTGGGTCACCCAAGTGCAACCCAGTCTTTATGGAAGGGTTTAACCTCATGCACCACAGCTCCTGAAGTGGCTGGGACACAGCCCCACGTCCCCATCAGTCACCCTGGGTGGTGAAGGACAAAGAAGCTGCGGCTGCCCCATCCCTCGCAGTGCTCAAGGCCAGGTTGGACAC
>JAVHNF010066737.1:0-10065 GCA_034783455.1 Micropsitta finschii | reverse complement strand
TGCTTTCAGGTACCAGCAAACAGCAAGCCCCCACACTCATACCAGCACACAAGTCCCATTAGCACTGCCATCCACATGCTGATATTCACTCAAGAGCTGAACTCGTCTGACCTCGCTTGGCTGAGGAGATCACAGCCCAGAGAGGTATGGCTGCAGGCCAGTGAGGAAACAGATGTCTGCTATAGACACCACTCATTGATACTTTATTCCCATTTATTATTTATTTAATACACCCTCTAGGTCGATCAGGGCTCTGTTCTTGTGAACTCTGCACTAATGCTTTTATAAACAAGGTCTGGACAAGAATAACTGAAGAGACTCCCTTGCCAGGGAACAAGATAACTATAGCCGTGTGTTGCAAGAGGAAGATTGTCTCAGTGACGCTTTGGGTTTTTGACCCTACTCCTGTTTTGCTCTGTTTAGAAAGCTTCCTGGTAAGAAACACTTCAAACACATTTTGGACCAGCAGTTCCAGCCCAATGGCGTCCTCCCCGAGGCAGAGCTTACCAGGAGCTGAGTGCGAGTCCAGTCTTCAGGATCAAAAGAAGCTGTCGATTAGATGCAGTGCCCAAGTCCTAGCTTTCCTGGCACAGCACACTTAGTTCAGAGACAGCTACAGTGCATTCTGGATGCTTTGCAGCAGAAAACCACTATTTGTAACCCAGCCTTACCACCTCTGTGCTGAAGACTGCACAAGTGATTTTTCTTCGATTACAACTGAGGGAGATGGGAGGAAACAATCAAGGGAAGATAAAAGAAAAAGATGATTGTACCCTTAACATCACAAAAGCACCTAACAGAACAATGCAAAGATCGATCATGTGAATATAAAAGCAATTGGGGGCAGAAAGGGAAAATGAGGGAAGTCAACCCATGGGAACAGGGAAGACCTTTGTCATTGTTGGTAGCTCTTTCCATGGGGAAAGACAAGGCTGGGTACTAAATTATCCTAGGGATTAAAAAAAAAGCAAAGAGATGCTGCATTGCCTGCGGTCTTCTGACAAAGGGAGAAATGATTACTCATGTATGTGCAACCACATCAGCTCCCAAGTTATCACTGTCTTGCTGCAGAGAAAACCCCCTTGCCCACTTCATCAGATCCACCCTGGGACTCGAGATCAGCCATATGGTTCTTTTAGTCCAGATTCACCTCAACCCCATGAGATGTCCAATTCAGGGATATAACTGACCTGGAGCCCCTCTACCCCCATTAGCCAGAGAAACGCACCTGGACTCATTGATGCCAGCTGGGTTTGCCGGTGAGGTCTAGGCTGCTGGATATGATGGGCATTTTATTCCACCCATGCTCCAGCATAGTACAGGAACATACATAACCCCAATATGGTTTGTCTCAGCTTCCTGGCAATCCTCAGTGGAAACCAGTGGAATCAGAACAGGTGTGCTCCAGATCCCTTTCCTGTTCTGTGTTCCAGGGGTGAGGACTAGGGAGCAGCCTGTGCAAACGCAGGCAGGGAGGTATAATCTAATGACATTTTCCTTTATCCAGGCCTAACTGATGAGCAGGCCATTAGAACAGAGATTAATGTCACAGGGTCACAGAAGATAGTCTAGAAGGGACCTTGAGGTCATCTAAATCCATCCAATCTCCCAGAAAAAGCCTCATTTCTCACAGACATTTGACCCCTTCGAAACAAGAGGGTGTCTTCTGACCAATATTTTAAACAAGAATTGTCTTTGACTGCAAAACACTTCATTCATATCTCTCATGTAGAAAAGGCCTCTCAAGGCACTTCTTCCAGGTATTTTCAAAACACAATCAAACTCCTTTTAATGTCCCAATCAAGAGAGACACTTCAACTTCTAGATTGCTTCTAGCAAAATAATTCATTTTGGGGCAAGAACTCCAGTTCTTCTTTTCTTGCTTTTAAGCTTCACGATGTGCCAAAAAATTCAAGTTGCTTTGATTTAAAGAATAGTTTAGAATTGACAGCAAAAAGAAATTATTCCTATTTGCACAGATGTGAGGTCCATCCATCTAGGACCAATGACATGAGCTGGTTAAGGGATGTACCATGGCATCAGAGAAGCAGTAAGGACACTTAAGGGATTGCTCTGAAGAATTTTGGTGCAATAAATTCCCTTTTGCATGCTTTCCCCTCCCCTTGTTTCTGCCTGTGTTGAACTAGGAGCCAGGTAGGGGGGGAAAGAGGGGACTAATGGACCTTCATGAAGCACTTTGCTGAACCTGACTGAAAGGTGCCACCTGAGCGTGCAGCACTGGGATGATGGATGTGGAAGTGTAATGCAGTGTTTCCCTCCCGTAATTACAATTTCATCATGTAATAATAATAGGTAGTGATTGATTGTGACCCTTCACCGCTGCAGGATGTTGGTGGTTAGGAAGAACTGATTGATCACTGGAGCTGCCATTTGGCCATACAGAGCCCTTCCACTGCCTTTTAGAAGGGGAATGGGAATCTCTTTAAATAAATAAAGCTTTAAAAGATCCCAGATAGATAACTATCAGGAGGCTCTGAGCCCCTTCCTACCCTCATTGTGTCAGCCAGCAGAGCAGAAGACTGACAGAGATCTGCTTCAGAAGGCATCATTTGGGTGCTGTGAGCATGCAGATATCCTTCCTTGCCATAGTCATCATCATGTGTAGGGGCAATGAGGTAAAGGTCAGCAGGGATCATCCCCTCAAGCACCACAGGCTCTGTTTCAGTTGGTGGCTCTGAGACAGTTTCTGCTCTCTGATCCCTCAGGAGAGCAGAGGTCCAGTCCTTAAATGGGATTTGTATCTGCTTCAATGCTGTAAACAAGAGCTGGGGTCTGAGGGCCAGGAACCCACCTTTGATTGCAAGCTCTGCCACAGGCTTCCAGCATGCTCTTGGCTAAATCACTTTACTTTTAGTGCAGGGATGAAATTCCTTGTGTCTTCAGGGATGCTGCCCTTCCATGCCAATGGGGCTCAGTGTGGCCAAAGACCTCCTGGGACCTCCACAAGGACCTCATGCTCCAAGCTCTCTCTCTCTTTCCAACCCCTTGAGAAACACAGCAGCTTCCCAGGTGACTTTATGCTGGTGACAGTACATCAATAAACAGAGAGATGGGCTGTCTGATGGGGATGCAGTGCCTGTGCTATGCTGGCGTCTGCCAGGAGGGTTGTCAAGCAACTAACTGCCTGTAATTGAGCTCTCAGAAGTACCTGCCCTGAGGTGAGCTGCAGAGAAGTTCCACAAATGAAGATAACAGATGTTTATGTCACACACACACACAACGAGAAGCAACAAGCTATAACCACCCACTTGACAAAACCACCTTCAGCAACAGCAAAGCTGAGTTAAGGTCTCTGGTAGCGCTGGATGCCTCAGCAAGCAGAGTGAAACTGCTTATTGCCCTGCATTGAGCCATACCTGGAGCTGGTCATAGCAATCCATGGAACACCATCTTCATCCCACACATATTCATGGTTTCCTGCAGATTTCCAGACAGGATTCATTATCTGCAGCATTCACCAGAACATCTGGAGAAACAGGGCCAGCCACACTGATGACATTAATCAATTCAGCTCCCTTGAAATCAACATGGCTATGCCAACTTGCCCTTGCCAAGAATTAGTCAATCTTCTCTAACCTATAGGCTCTTCCTGAACTTGCTGTTTATTCACATCATTATCTATACAATGAATATAGACAGGTGGCAAACAGCAAGAGATACGCACATGCATCCAGCTGCAGCATCCAAGTGCTGCACCAGCATTAACACCACCATCAGGGTAGGCAAAAGCAGAACCAGAACAGACAGAGAACAGAGGCATGCAGGCAGGGTAAGCATCTGGTGTAAAACACCCCATCCAAACCATCCAGGAGCACAGACAAAGCCTCCCAAACCACCAGATTTGGTTTCCGCTCTGTAGATTAGCTCCTAACAGGGTTCTGGACCTGTGAAGAACTAGAGAAGCTGCCCAAGCACCCAGGGATGAATATGTTACCTCAAACATTGAAGAGATGATTGGTCCTGAAGCCCAGATCCCAATTAGACATCTCCCTGCCAGCAGTGTCAGTGCAAGCAAAGTGTTTTGTATTTTGAAGCTAGAGGCCATAGGAACCCAGTTCTCATCAGTTTTCCATAGGAAAATGAGTGCCAAGAGCCCAAGCTACTTTTGAAGATGGGATTGTACAGAGTTGGAAAAACACCTCATAGATCTTTTAGAGTGCCTGCAAGAAACACCCAGAAGAACAAAGTATCCCTCCACTGCCCTTCCTTGAGGAGGGCAGAATGTGAAGTTGAGTCCCTGAAATAGAACTTCTGAATGGGACCTTCTGCAGTGACTTCTTGGTTTGGCCATTGATGCAGATCCAAACAAGGACTGCTGGCTTCATCTTTAAAGAGCTCCACCTGACCACAAGGGTTAATGCCTTCAATTGATGGGCTCTACCACAGATGGCAACACAGACACTCAACAAATGCTTCACATGTTCCCCTTTCACAGGGGGTGCATCCTTATACCCAAAAACCCCAAGCACATTGACCTCTTTACTCCAAGAAATGCAAGACCAATGTGCCTGCACCCCCATACAACCATACCATTTGAATCACATCCCTCCAATTGTCTGAAGACTGTTATTCACTGTTGATACATAAATATTGTCTATTCTCCAGCACAATACTTAAACAACTGAGCTGCCAAGCAGGCTCTCAAACAAAGCAGTATAAAGCAAATACAAGCAGAGGAAGTGTAATGAGATCCCTGTACTGTAACCCCTCCAGGGATGAAGAGTGCCAGCTCTACACAGGGCACATGGATTTCCCCAGGACTGGCAGCCAACTGGGTTTCTTTCTGCATCACTTCGTGCATCTGTGGCTATGTCAAGGTAAATGGAATAAGTCCATCTCCACCAGTACCACAGGGCTAGGACAGGATGGAACAGGAGGCTCAAGCATTTGCTGCTGTCTTTTGAAGGCTTCTATTTAGCCTAGAAGCAATGTGGAGGCAGACCCCACTGAATGCCGTGAGCCTTGTGGATCCACTGAAGTCCCTTGGACAACCTCAACCACAACGTGCAAAATGAGGCTGATCTACACTGAATTGAGGATCTGGCTCTCCACACTGGCATTTGATGCAAAGGTCTGAGAAAACTAATACAGTATTATTCTATGGTGGCCCTGAGTTGTCCATGTCTCAGCTGACCTGAGCAGCCCACTGCCCATCTTGCAGATGGAGCCACAACACACCTACAACTGCACATGACCGTGGCCCTAGATTTGGGTAAGTATCTGCTAAATTCAACACTGTACCCCAGAAGAAGGGGTAAATGAATTCCTTGTTTTACTTTACCTATTAAACTGTCTTTATCTCAACCCAAGAGCTTTCTCATTTTCACTCTTCCAAGTCTCTTCTCCATCCCATTGCAGGGATTCCCCTGCAAGCAGCTGTGTGGGGATCAGTTGCCAGTTAAGATAGAGACCAAGGCTATGGTAATTCCAAGCCATCTGTAACCATATAACCCTTGAAAGCTGTTGGTGAAGCACTCTAGAAACACTGAGCTGTAGCTCACTTCTCTTATCCCAACCTAGCCAGCAGTGCAATTCCAGCCCTGACGAGAGCTTCAGGAGCTCTGGGCAGCCAGCTATATCCAATTGAAATGATGCATTTATTATCCTAACAGGCATAAGCACTGGGTTTCAGAAACACTCTTACATATGAAGTACCTCTATGCAAAGGGCACAGAAAGACAATATTTGAGGTAGTCCAGACCCATTTTCTTCACCACCTTTCAGGATGTGTTTGGTGCCTGCAGCTTCCTCCCAGGGTCATCCTTTGAAGGCAGTGCAGCTCTGCCAGCAGAGGCTCTGCCTGCCTGGCATTCCTGGCTGTTTGCTCCCTCCTTTCCCCAAGGAAGGGTTGGAGCAGCTCTCGCTGTCTGCCTGGGTCATCTGCCAACCAGGTTACCTTGCAGCAACCCGGGCTGGCTGGAAACAGCAGTTCCTCCCACGGGAGATGCAGCAGGACTGCTCTTGGTGACTGTGGGCAGCAGCTCTGCTTCTGCAGCGGCTGGAAACAAAGGAATTTCTGGGAGGTTTGGGGCAGTTTATGTAAAGCACCCAACACTTGGATGCCTTTCTAAATTACCTGAGTCACTTTGATCTGCAGCTGGGACTGGAAGTTTCATAAGAAGGGCTATTTGCTAATCTCTTTGGATATTGTTCAAGGTCTGCCTTGACCACAGAAGGTGTTCTAAGGCACTGCCAGACAAAACCCAAGCACAGAATGGGCCCCTAAAATACAGATTCACCTATGAGCAGCAGAAAAGAAAGGTTCACTTCCAGCTCCTTACTCTTGGAGCTACCTGATTCAGGGATGGGATACTGGATGCAAACTACATGTCTGATCCAGTCCTGTATGGGAGCAACCTCAGAGCTTGCTCCAGGGACTTGGAAACAAGCTGAACTTCAGATAAAAACCATTAGTGAAAACCAAGACATAAACCAAAGCAGTGAAGTAGGAAGACTGAGACTTACAATAACCAGGACACATGTGCCTGGCACAGAGTTTCAGATGACAGGTAGAAGAACCATGTTTAGAACCTCTGCAATAGGCTGTATCTATGAGAAGAGCCAGGGATGCTGTGACAGAAAAGCCAGTGATGTTCTGTGGGAAGCACTTGACAGAATTCAGCAAGAACTGCAGGGAAAAGCCTCTTTTTTTGTTAGAATTAAAGACCCAAAACCTGCATACACAGCCTGGTACTAGAAGAAAGGACAAGGGAGGCCACAGGGAGCAAGGAGAATCTGGAGCAGCAAAGAAAGACCTGAGGTAGAACCTACCAGGTCTCCTGGAGAGGGAGGCTGCAGTCATGCCATGAAACCAGCACTTGATCCCCTGCCCCCTTTCAAGGCTGATGCAGAATTATCAAGGATGCTGGTTCTTATTAAGAAGAAAAACACTTTCTTTGCTTCGATGCCAAAAAGTTCTATAAAGATAATTCATGGCCAGATTAATGAGAGAGAGAAAGTCATTAGAAATCAAAAATGAGATAATTCTGCTGTAGACATGAGTGATGGTGAGAAATAAATTATATTTGGCTGACGTTACTTAATTAGTTGGAAACATGGTGCTTTCTTAAATTTTCTTTGGTGAAGCTTTTAAGCTTTTGACACATAAATTCCCAGCTAAATAACCTAGATGTCAAAGCAGCCAGTTGCATCTTCTCTGCCAAGCCATTTTTCAAGCATATGATTTTAAAACTTCCTTCCTTTGTTCAGGGTTTCAGTTGCTCCCAGGGCATGGCATGGAATTTCTAGCAAAAGCCCAATATCCACATGAGACTTTGGGACAGTGGGTACCCACATCCTCCCTACCAGCTCCTGGTGCAATGGGAAAAGCCAAGACAAACAGTGATGCCTTCACTGCTGTAAGCAGCTTGAATAAGCAGTAACACTTATCACTGCTGCAGTGCTTCTCGTCAAGCATCTCAGAGGACTTAATGAGCATGAATTAAGTCTCACAATTACAGCTGAATATACAAATAGTTGCAAATGTTATTCCTGGAGGATGCTCTTTAGTTTTTAACTGACTTGCTGCAGCAGCAGTGGCTGATCCTTGAAATCCTATTTGTAAGCCCCTTCTCAGAGGGAGGAGAAAACTGGAAGCAGAAGATGGGATGTAGAAGTCTTGCAGAACTCAGCCTGGTCTGCTGGAAGATAAGGAAAAGCAGGCATAAAGAGAGCAAACGGCTTAAAGGACTTAGTAACAGCAAAAACCAAACAGCCTTCTGTAGCTTGGGTACCAGTTGCTGCCTCCCACTGAAATCAGTGTGTAGGACCCTGCAATGATCTGGAATAGGTGCTTTAATGGAATTAATTATAATCTGCAAATGGGGAAAATCCACATTGACAGGATGATGTGAAGAGTCCCATCGACCACGAGGTTTTATCCCAGCTGAAGGCACCAACACTAACATCTGACACAGGAATTCCTCTCTAATAAAGCAGCCATTAAACAAGGTGCTGAGCACTTCACCTTGCATAGAAATGTTTGAATGATTTATAACTAATTAGTCAGTATTATTATCTTTAAGTATGTGCATTAGGAACAGAGTTAACACCACAGTTCTTAACCACAGAAATTGGAGGATAATAAAGTTTAGCTTTAAATAAAGCTGTTAACAGACAGATCTAGTGGCTAAGTAGGGGCTTTGAAGGGGAGGGAAAAAATAACAGAAACTCAGAAAGAGAAGCAAAGCAATTCCTATTGCAGCATCGCAGTGGTCAGGGAGCTGGGGCTGCCAGCAGCTCAAACTCCCAGCCATCTGTACACCAGTCCCAAGTAAAAAAGCACTCATATAATAATGGTTTCTCTCTCAAACCAGGCCCCAGTAAAATCCTTCTCAACCTTCAGGGTCGTTTCAATGCATCACTTCAGTCCAAAGCTCTGTAAACACAGACTTACACAATCTATCAACATTATCGATAGCTTTGTTAGCACGGACTCAACTCCAGGCTTTACCAGCACTTTTTTGCCTCTGCACATCCTGCCCAGCTCTTTTCCCAGTGTTTACAGGCTGCCCCAGCTCTGTCCTCCCTCATTTTAACCTTCCATCACCCTCTTCTGCTTGGTCTCCACACACCACATGGAGCTCATAGCCCTTTCCCCATCAGGTGAATTCCTCCCTGCTTTGTGCTTTCCCTTCCCTGGTATCTGCATCTTTACAAGGTGATTCCCTCCTGGGGTGTTACCCCAGCACTGAACCCCAAGCACCTGCACTAGAAATGCCACATTCATTTGTGCAACCTGGAGACCTGGTTGAATCTTACATTAAAGCAATAGCTCATCGCCAGCCTACAGAAAGAGTAAATCCACGTTAGTTATCACCAGCAGCAGCAGCAACCTTTCAACAGCTGCCTCAGCCTCACCTACTTCATCAACCCATTCTCCTTTGTCAAGTTCTTCCTCCTTCAGCTAGGGTCCCAGAGTTAATAGATGACCCTTCAGGACATCTTCTTCAGAGCAAACACTTCTCTGCATTCAGGACATGAGCCATAAACCACAAAGGCACCCTTATTCTTATCTTCTAGGTGCTCTTGCTAAAACAGCTCCTGAGAATAGGGTTTAGGACAAACTGGGAAAGAAATCCCCAGTATCCACACACTGGGAATAGTCTGTAGGGAAAGTATTCAGATGCTGAACCCCAGAAGGACTTACCTTCCCCTTCCTCTGCAGCACTAATCCCCTATGAAGGAAAAGCACTCAAAATCCATTCCATCCAAAGCAGCTCTTACATATGAAATACAAGGGTGAGCTCTGTAGGAGCTACTGCAAGACCAGGTTGAGCTCAGAATGAGAATGGTTGTGGATTGGCATCTGCTGAGGCCTGAGCAGAAGAGCCCCTGATTTGGAATGCAACCCAGGTGAGGTGAGAAGGAGGCAACGAGTTGCTCAACTCCACCAAGCTGAGGTCAGCTCGCAGCACATCAGCTGTGCTGCTCAAAAGGAATCTTAAAGTAAAATCTACGTGTGTGTATATATTAAAACTGAGACACCTACGGAGTTTAAACATTGCCAGAGTGAGGGAGCAGCTAATTATAGTCCTGACAAGCCAGAGGTTTCTAGGTTGAACTCTTCTTAAATCGCTATATTAAATCTTGTGTTTAATTCTGATTCCTCTTCTAGAATGCCTCTGAGAAATGGGCGATCTGAAATACTCCCATCAATTACCTGCACCGGATGCAGGACTTGTTAAGAAAAATGAAATGGTTTTAATTCAGTTTAGTTAAGTGGCAATTGCTGCATTACATAAATCTGTGATGTTCTTTAGGTGCTGCTTTGGGTAGCACTGGCCTGGGACTTCAGAGAATTTAATGGTAATGAATTTTTCTATCTTAAAGTGTTGAGTGTGTAGGGAGCAAAAGCAACTGCTGGCCCCAGAGGTTTGGACCAGCATTGAATCGTAGAATCCTGGAATGGTTTGAGTTGGAAGGGACCTTAAAGCTCATCCAGATCCGACCCCTGCCAAAGGCAGGCACCCCTTCCACTGGAGCAGGGTGCTCCAAGCCCCTGTGTCCAACCTGGCCTTGAACACTGCCAGGGATGGGGCAGCC